>JARYHS010013630.1:60903988-60931957 GCA_031002005.1 Vandiemenella viatica
ATGGTGCGGACCGAGAAGCAGGTGTTAAAATTGTTGGTGCCATGTATAGTGGCCTGATGAGATACCAGCCTTCCACCACCTTTACCAACCCCGTAACTGGGGAAAGCTTTCCCATCACAGGATTCGCCACTTGTGCATCCTCCCACCTTATATACCAACTCACTTGTAACCATTGCCCAGCCTCCTACATTAGACTCACAACAAATCCACTGGCCATCAGAATGAATGGACACCGACAACCAGTACACACCCAGAACCCTTCCTGTGCTTCCGGTCATCCCCCTTCCATGCATTGGCTTCATGCTCCGGCTTGCCCTGAAAGTGCGGCTGTCTGCCTCAGTCTGGAGTCTCAGTCCTCCGAGCACTTTCCTCCTGAATATCCAACCTCATCAACATTTCAACTGCCTAAGCGACTGAACAAATTTTGTCACTGGTGAATATGGAGTTTACCTAGGTAATCTAGGCACCACTACATTTATTAATTCCTCTTCACTACCAAAACCATTAATATATTTGCAGGAGACTGTATATTTCATGAAAAAATCCTTCTGGGTCCCATCTTCTGCCGAGTAGGACTCTACCATCATCAACTCTTTCTGACCGCTATCTGACAATCTACTGACCAATGTTCATGATTTCATCACATACTGATGTGTGGGACATCCTAGTGCTATTGAACAAATATATATATATATATTATGGAAAAGAAAGGGGGAAAAAACGCCCAACACTCACCAAAGTTCAACGGAGGAAGGCAGCGGCAACACAAAACAACACACTAACAAAGAAAATACAATATTTCGGGTGATAAACCTTTTTCATGTTAACAGGGGCAGGTGGCTGCGCTTGCACAAGACACAGCCACTCATAGAATCTATACATATGTATATATATATTTAAAGATTATTTTTAACCTTTGGGATCACATTGCTCCAAAAGCATGTATTTTAGTTTTTTTTAAGCTATAATTTTATTTATTAAGAAGAAGAAAATTGCTAGCAAAGTGGGGAAAAAATATGAATTATATGCTAGTGGAAATATTAGATTATTTTAAATAAAATGAATGATTAATACATGGTACATTAGCATAGACTGTATGAAATGCAATAAAAATCAGTTTATTTTAAAGCAAACAAACCATTGAACTGACAAAATCCACCAACTATAGCTTCCTTTCCAAAACAGACAGAGAAGTTGCAAAACAAACTAGCCCTTACCTATTAATGAGTAGAGACTAGACATGATCTCTGTTTGACCACAATTAACATTAACATCATGTGATGTACTTTCATTGATTAACTAATGTGTTTTTTGCAGTTTTAAATAATGAAAAGTGGGGACCCTGTTTTACATGCTTAGTGAGAGAATTCTGACTTTGGAACCAACTTAGCTTTCGAATACATCTGATTACCAGAAAGCTTCGTATGACATTCAACCCTATTTTGTATTTTGGAAATAAATTGCAATATTTCATCTTACAAATTAATACCTTAAATTATAGCAGGTACTACAGCAGTATCAATGTTTATACCAATGGCTGAATTATGTGGCACACTTGATTTGTGTGTTGTTGTAATGCTTAAGGATCTGGTGAGGGTAAGAAATCACCAATGGAAGCAGAGAGTTATGAAGAGGGATTATCTGAAGGCAAGTAGTGTGGTGATCAAGGATAAATGTTAAATCAACTCACACCTATAATATTTTACGAAAGGATATGTGTGATATTAGAATTTAGTTGTCCAAATGTATAATTCACTATTTGATCATCCTTGAGTCTTCACCAATAAGCTACTCATTTATCCAGTCATTATTCATGCTTCTTCTTACAGTTACTAGTTTCATCATAACCTTCAGAGTCTTGATATTGCAATCCTACCCATAAAGACTTATCTTTAGATTTTCCAGATGGGAACTGCTGAAGGCTTATAGCCAAGGTATACCCTGAAACAAAAACACATAGTAAATTGTTACAGTACACCCATTTACTCCCATTAATTTCAAAACTCCCTTGTAAAGTACGGTGATGTGGATAAGGATGACAGCTTGTTGTATGTAAAACCAATTTAAAAAAATGTGATGATCTCCGTGACCTAAAGTTCAGCCCAAAAATTAAAGTTATTCCCTGTTCAATACTTCCTGTTTTCTTGAACCCTATTCTTAAACTTTTGTAAATGATGGTTAAGTATTGATCCTTAAAAGTTATTACACAAAAAAATTTAATAAGTTTTAATAACAAGTGTTATTTGATTCATTTCAGCTTCAAGTAGACTTGAAGAAGTTCGCAAGAAGCGAGAGGAAAGAAAACTTCAGCGTCAGAAAGAGCTGGAGGCAAGGAGAGCTACTAGGGTTGTGGGGGGTCCTATGAAACTAGGTGCCAAGAAAATGTAATTGCTGGATGGTGCATATCTGAAACTGTGAATTTGATCTTACAAACAATAATATATTTCAGTTTTATATAACTTGATATCTTTTAAAGCCAAAGGAGTAATCAATTTTGAAATTGTATAAACATTACCTATGTATTTCATTCACTATTATCTCATGTTTTATGACTATTGAATCAATAATACGTGTTTTATATATGTTTTAAAGAATGAAATAGGAACTTGTTTGTGAATGTAATCTTTAATTTTAAAATAGATTATTGATACAAGTTTACAAATTGTAAATGTCTTGTCTCTCTTTGTATATAGTAAGGTATGATACTTAAAAGTATAGTAAAATTTTTCTAAGCAAATTTCATAAGCCTATTTATATTGGTTTAAAAAAAAAAAAAAAAAAAAAAAGATTAAAATGTGTTGTTTATCACTAAAAGTTGACTTGGTTATGTATTGTTCGCAACTGTGACAAGTTTGTAAAATAATAATTTTGTACCACTGGAAATAAATGTTAATCCCTTTTTGAACTTATAAGTAAAAGGGGGTGGAAAAGGAGCTGTGCTACTTGAATATACAAGTGGAATATTTGCATCTTTGTATAAATTAATCATTGATCCATCTGTCTCAGCTTTTATGTACTTTCTTCACCTTCTGGCTGCACATTTCACAAATCCCTTAATGTTTTTCCGAGAAATTGCCACCCACATTGTCCGAAAATTACTTTCGGTTTGGGGGTGATGTTATCTGCCTAGTGTTGCAAACTGAAAAAAAAACTTAGCACCGTTGTTTTTTTCTAAATTTGTGGTTTTTTTTCTTCTTCAGAAAACACTATTTTTAATCAATTATAGTTTTATTTATGGAACTTACATTTTACATGCGTGTTTTAAATCTTACTGAATCATATAATGTCTTACATAATGATTCATAAATGTATCTATATAGTTAACATAATTTTATTCATCCTCTATGTCAGTACCACATTAACTAGTATCAGCGCTACTGACACTAGTTCAGTCGGTGCCGGAATTTTCTGTTTCTTTTCTGTCTCCTCTAGCTCCATAACTTCAGAAATAGTTATATTTTCTTTTCCTGTTTTTTCTTGTATTGTACTCAAAAAAATTTGAGATTGCAATTTTAAATTATGAGCAAAGTACACACTGTGCATAAAGACTGTGCCAATAATTCTGTATTAAGGTCTTTTAAGTTTGAATTTAAATCTATTATCATACAAAATAGGAGCTTTATTTCTTTTTGTTTACGCCAACGGTTGCAAGGAAACGATTCATTATTACTGACAATTTAATGACTCGGTATCACTATATGCTGAGAGTTTTACAACTATACAAATATAAGTAATAAAAAGAGGCAAAAAACCATAGATCAATTTAAAATTCCTAATTTTATGAAAAGATCCGTAGGCTACAGATAAATTTGTAGGACTAGCAGCACTGGTTCAAACAGCGAGTATCAATCCAAACAACGGGGATTCCTTCTCAAGCAACCTAGCCTCTTCGGAAAGTCCCCATTTGTAAAAGAAAACTTCAGTCAATGTTGCCAATATTTTCTTTTCTACTGAACCAGAAAAATATAGAAGAATTAAAATTAAGAAAAGTACTTAGTATAAACTCTAAAACAGTCATGTTAAATGATAAATGCCTCACAAATTTGAGATTTAGTAATTATGAAAAAAACATGTCCCAGAAAAAAAACTTGTTTTTTTTTTCATAGTTTTTTTCCGCGTTTTTTTTTTTTTTTTTTTTTTTTTTTTTTTTTTTTTTTTTTTTTTTTTTTTTTCCTCCAAGTCAGATAATAACTGTTCATTTTTTTTTCGTTTTTACAACACTATATCTGCCCACTAAAAGTTTTTGTTGTTGTCAATAACTTTATTTACAGAATATTCCCAATGTCACCGAGTCTTTTAGGTTTGTTGCTGTTACTTGCTAACAGACGCTAATCATGCTCTGTTATCACTGCAAATGTCATGGATTAATGCTAGTGCTAAAGTCCTTTTTTTCCCCACTGCTTCAACAGCTGAAATTTACTACCATTTTATGGCTCACTCTGTCAAAAGCCTTTGAAAGATCTAATGCTACACTATCAATTTGGCCTCCCTTGTGCATTTCATATGAAATATCTTGCATTTATCCCATCAACTGAGATTTGCATGAATATCCCTGCCTAAGCCAAGTTGCCTACTTGAAAACCACTTACGTTCCTCACATATATTTCTGATGTGGTTGCATATCAATCTCTCCATTAATTTACCTACCACTGATTTCAAACTGATCAGCCTATGATTTTCAACGCTATTTCTCAACTCTCCTTTAGGTACCAGCACTACTATCACACTTTTCCAGTCCTGTGGTAAGCAGCAAGTATCCAGACTCAATTTAAATAATATTTCAAGTTAAGGTACAATGTCACATCCGGCTATAGTTAAGACATCTGTAGTAATATTATCTACACCAGCCCCTTTATGTTTTTTTTTTTTTTTTTTTTTCAGTTTTCTTATTTCCTTCATGATATCCCCAGGATGAAATTCAAATTTTTTAGTCTGTTCATTGTTTTGTTAACCTTTTTCTCGGAGTTAGATCTTCCCATTTCTGATCCATTGTCCCTAATGCTCTCACTAAACTACTTACCTAAAATCTCTGCCTTTTTCAAATCCTCAGTAACTTCTTTTCCATCCTTATCTATAAACATCTCAACACCCTCCCTGCCCTCAGTTTTCTAGCCATAGAAATTTCTAGATGCAACAGTCATTGGTCCCCCTGCACTGACAGTATTCTACATAAACCCATCTTTAACTACCTTCTTAGCTATTATTAGGTTCTTGTTTAGTTGTTTTAAATATTCCCCTCTCCTGCTGTCTCTTAACTCCGTTGTGTTCTCTTCTCACCAACCTCTGTAACTTCCTCACCTCCCTAGTATAGTACACAGGTTCTCTACTTATCTTTATTTTCTGTTCTGGACAGGGCCGCATTTAGGCTCTTTGGGCCCCTAGGCTATACAGGTTGTGCGGGGCCCCCTGTCGCTTAAATTTTCAAAATTCGACCTATTTAGCTCTACTACTGGCCCAGGTGGGAGACCCAAGGTTGTGGTGCAGGCCCCAAGGCTAGAGCCTATAAAGACTATGCTTAAATGTGGCCCTGGCTTTGGAATAAATTTTTCTTCCCCCTTTCTTATTATCTCCTTGAACTCTTCTGTACTTGTGCCTTCCTTCCATTTGCTCAAACGTTCTCTGAAATATCTCTTCAAATTCAAAATTTGTGCCTTTTATAATTGTACCTATTTGCCCCTTCAATATTGGCTCCTGGTTTACCGAATCCTCTAATATCCATCACAACTGCTTCATGATCACTTATTCCTTCAGTTACTTGACACCCCACAAGGTTATCATCGGGCTTTATTAGGAATATATCGAAAATATTTTGTCTGCAAGTGTTCTGTTCTATCACTTGTGAAAATTCTCCTTCCCTTATTAGGGTATTTACAAATCTCTGTTCCCTTGTGTTATTCATCTTATTTCCTACCCAGTTTACACCGGGTAAATTTAAATCCCCACCAATAATAACCATTCTATTCTCACCTCTGATATCTGAGTATGAATTTAATTTCTCCCCACGAGCCTCATCTCCATTTGTCATTCTTCCACTGCGGTAAGCAGACAATACCCTGATTTTTTCTTTTTTATTACCCCAGAAATCTACACCAGGTAACTCATGGTCATGATCCTATTAACACCAGTAAACTGTGGTAGTTTTTGTTAACTTAGTATGAAAACTCCTACACCAATTGCTCCTCTATCTCTGCGGTACACCCGGTAACCATCGGGAAAAACCTCAGTGTCTAGTACTTCTTCTTTTAGCCAACTCTCTACCCCAATTATTACTTGTGGTTTGTGTATCTCTAAAAGTTTACAAAATCGATTACTTTGTTCGTTATACTTCTACAATTCACCAGTAACACCTTTATTACTGGATTTATATTTTCAGCATTAACCTCGTTCTCAGTTTTACCCCAGTCATTTATTGTTTCAACAGCTTCATCTATTTCTTTAACATCTACAATCAGAATCACTTTGATCATATATTTCCATCCCTTCACCAGCAGCCCCTATCCTAAAAAAAAGGCACAGTCCTGACCCCATCATCACTGGAAATGGGCTCCCTTACTGCTTTAGCTTATAACTCAGAAAGTACCCCTTGCCGCTTCTACTTAGTTGTAGACCATGCCTAGTGAAACCCTTCCTACCATTGGTGTCCACAGGCACAACCCCCAAGACAGAATTAATGCCTTTTACAAGTAGCACTTCCGTTTCCACATTTACCTGCCTCACAGCTTAGTTCAATTGTTGCCGGTCATGGTGACTTAGGACCTGCATGAGTTCCACCCTGGTATGCTATGCCTCCTTCAACACCTACCTCAGGTCACTCTCTATACTATAACTCACATTTCTATCAGTATTATTCCCCACACCTCGCACTATTACTACTCTGTCGTCCTTAGTGAAACTCCTAAAAAGTGAACCTATATCATCTATTACCCGACCGAGGTTTGAGAAAACTTGTGACCTGGTAAACTGTACCTAACTGATTCTGCAGAAGACAGCCTATGCCTCTCCCATGGCTACTACCTAGCAGCCGAACCCTTTTTTCCTATACTTACCATGCAGGCCCTTATTACTAAAGGCCTGCTGCATCTTACCTACATCTACATATACACTGCAGTAACATGACAGCCAGTCACACCATTCGTAATAGATGTATGCAAAAGGAAATGTGTATTAGCTTACCTCGTTTTCAAAAAATATATTTTTAAATGAAAACAATGATTCTGGATACACCCATTTAATGATACAACACTGAAAAGTTGATTTTGTACGTCTTCTGCAGCTTTAAGAGCAAATCCAGATAAATTTTTAATTATTTGGAATAAGTGTTCAATCATTCAACAAGCTAGCTTGAAAAATTATACTAACACAATTAAGTTTCAAGTTATATAGATCTCCATCTTCATATATACTCTGCAATTCACAAAATTGTTTGTGGCAGAGGGTGTTCAGCACCAAAGCTAATCTCTTTGTTGTGCATTCCAATCCCTAATGGTACGAGGGAAAAAAGAATTCATATAAGAATCAGTGCGGCACCTTATTTCTCTAATTTCATTTTTCCTGTCCTTCCGACTGAAATAGGTTGGTGGAAGAAGTATTTCACTACACGTGAAAGTGGGAGTAGGCATGTTTACCAAAAGTTTAAACGAAACGTGTGTTATCTATCTATCAAAAACTCCCAGCCTAGTCTACTAATCAGTTCTGTAACGCTTTCAAAAGGACTGTAGCAAGCTGTCACGAATCGAGCGGCTCATCTCTGTACTTTCTCTATACTTTCGATCAACCCCATACGAAACGGATCCCAAATGGCACAACAATAATCTAAATGTGGACGCACAAGAGATTTGTACGCTATCTCCTTTGTTCATTACAATTTTTCAAGATTCGACCTATAAATCGAAGCCTAGAATTTGCTCTACCTACTAACGAATTAATGTGTATGTCCCATTTCATGTTCCTTTGTACTGTTACTCCCAAATATTTCATAGAATCGACCACATCAATAACTGTATTGTTTGACTCGTATTTCTGAACAACTGGATTCTTTTTGTTAGTTATGCTCATTGTCTTGCACTTTTTACAATTCAGAGTAATTTGCCACTCAGCGCAACAAGCCAAAATAACATCCAGATCACGCTGAATTTCTAAGCAATCGGCCAAATTTCTCACTTCCCTATAAATAACCGCATCATCAGCAAATTAAGAAAAGAAGTGGTCCTATTACACTTCCTTGAGGTACACCCGATGTCAGGGCCGGCGCTAGGAATTTCGGGTACCGGGTAAAATGGGCGATTAGCTCTACAAAATGGCCAGGCGACAATGGGCGTATTCTTGGCTTCATGGCCTGAGGGCCCCTATAGTCGGTGATCGGGCCCCCCATCAGCCGGCGGGGCCCGGGTACTTCTGACCCGCTTACCCCCCCCCCCTAACGCCGGCCCTGCCCGATGTAACATCTAGATTAGAAGAACATTCTGCTTCAACGACGGCATACTGCGACCGACTAGTTAGAAAATCCTTTATCCATTCACAAAGCTGATCCGATATACCATACGCTGCAAGCTTCGCTAAATGGCGGTTGTGTGGCACAGAGTCCAAGGCTTTCTGGAAATCTAAAAAAAATTGCATCTACTTGTGAACCTGCATCAATAACTTTCATTACGTCGTGTGTATATTCCCCGCAGGGGCCTGGTACGCAAGTGCCAGGTACGGGTGTGGTGAACCCGCGGTGCCCGAGCTGGAAACTTGTGAGTGCCGCAAGTTTCCCACACCGTAAACTCCTACCATGCTTCAACGACCACCGTAGGGCGTGGCGGTCGAACGATGTGTGCCTAGGAGAACGGGGATCTTGGCTTCATCGCGAGGACGGTACAAACCTCTATAAAAAAAAAACCCTCAACCTCAAGGTCGGATACGTGCTGAGGAGGTGGATGAGTGGTGAGGCAAACCACCCGCTAACGTGCGACGTCAGGGGCACCTGCGCACCCCTGTTGTAATAGCATTTCTTTCTTAAATGGTTTTTACTCGTGGGACCAAAATTCCTACTCCCAAAAAACCCCTGCGGCCCGGGTGTGTCGCAGGTAAATAAAAACACACCCAGTTCTTACAAACGTGCTAGGGTTGAAAGCCCTCCCCCGGATGTAAACAGTAACAGCAAGGGTTGTACGAGGGTGAATCAAATATAAACAAGACTTTATTTTTAAAAATATTATTTTTATTTTAAGTGCAAAAAAGTACATATCTTATTTTTCTACGTAATCTCCTGCTTTAGAAACACATTTTTCCCAGCGGATAGGCAGCTTCCCAATTCCTTCCATGTAGAAAGATGCAGGTCGTGTCTGCAGCCAATTGCGCACGTAGGCTTCCACCTCAGCATCATTGTTGAATTTTTGGCCTCCCAAAGCTTCCTTGAGAGGACCAAACACATGAAAGTCACAGGGTGACAGGTCTGGACTGTAAGGAGGGTGGTCCAGTGTCTCCCACCCCAGTTTCTCCAATTTTTCCCTGGTTAAGGCTGCTGTGTGGGGGCGAGCATTGTCATGGAGAATAACCACTTTCCTCATCGGTAGGTCTCGTCTTTTGCGGCGATATGCAAGTCGGACCTCACTCAAAATGTCGCAGTAGTAGGCCGCATTGATTGTCCTGCGCTCATGCAAAAAATCGAGGTGCAGCAAACCACGCTGGTCAAAAAAAAACCGTAGCCAAAACCTTGCCAGCCGATAGTCGTGACTTGGCTTTCACTGGTCCAGGTTCTCCTTTTTTTTTCTCCACTCCATACTCGCTTGTTTGGACTCATGGGTGTAGTGGTGCACCCAAGTTTCATCACAGGTGATGATGTGAGTCAGAAATGGGTCCCCTTCTTCCCGAAATCGTGCCAGAAGACGCTCACACACCTGAAGTCGATTCAATTTCTGTTCTGCTGTGAGAAGGCGAGGAACCCACCTGGCGCACACCTTACGGTACCCAAGCTCCTCTGCGAGTATGGAGTAAGTGCTCCCATAACTTATTCCGACCTTACTTGCAATTTCAGAAGTGGTAAGACGCTTGTCATCTTCAATAAGCCGTCTAACACAGCTGATGTTGTTCTCTGTAATGCTGGTGCGGGGTCTGCGATTATGGCTCTCATTTTCAACATGATGACGACCATCCACGAACTGTTTATGCCATGCAAACACTCTGGCTCGCGACAGTGTCTCTTTCCCGAACTGGGCAGTCAATCTCCTCAAGATTTCTGCCGGTTTTACGCCTTCTGCAGCGAGAAACTTGATTATAACACGTTGCGCAATCGACGAGTGTACCTCTTGCTCCAACATCGTGTCGGTTGGCACTGAGCGAGTCGAGGGGGGGGGGGGCTAACGGTCTACCTATCGCCAAACGAAGCGGGAACGTTCTCCCACTACTATTGCGCCCGAACGGCCGAAAGTCTTGTTTATATTTGATTCACCCTCGTAATATTGACAATGCCTTCGTTATTATGACAAGGGTGGAGGGATCTTTTGACAAGGTCTCTCCATTCTATGTTCAGAAAGGTTTAGAGGGTATTGCGGGTACCCTCAAATCTGTAAAAAAAAAAGCTGAGGACTGGGACACTGCTTTTGGAAAAACCACCCAGAGGCAGGCTGTCCAACTCTTTAAGTGTGAGAAGCTCGGGGAGTTCGCAGTAAAGTGCGAACTCCACAAAACTCTGAATTCAAGTAAAGGTGTCATCACCAGCAGGGACCTTATGGATTTAGAGACCGAGGAACGCCTTGAGGAGTGGTCAACAGAACATGTGGTCGAGGTTCGTCAGATTAAACGAAGGGTTAACGGCAGTCTTGAGAAGACAGCCACCTTCGTCCTGCCGTTCGACACTCCGACGTTGCCCAAAAACATCAAAGCAGGATACAGTAATACTCCGCTTTACGCGACCCCGTTATGCGCGGTTTCGCTTTAGCGCGAATTTCAAATTTCGCGTTAAAATGCCTCGTATTACGCGAATTGCTTACTTAAGAATATGTATGTACATAATGTAGTCATTGGCTTCTCTTTGGTCGTGGGAATCCCCGCTTTCTCCGACCACTCTGATCGAAGAATTCCCCGTCCTATGACTTTGTTCTATAGGGATTCCCTCTTTTGTTCCATATGTTTATCTCGGCTGGCAGTCGTGTTTTAACGTTTGGTGGAGATACATAATTTAACGCTACGTTAAAAATGCCGCCTATGAAGACAAAAGAACGTAAAAGCGTAACTTTGGAATTAAAGATGAAGGTGATAAGAAGAATGGAAAATGGAGGCAAAGCAACAATTATTGGCAGAGATTTTGGTCTGTCAGAATCGACTGTGAGAACGATTTTTAAAAATAGGGAAAAAATTAAACTTTTCAACGAAAGTTCAACACCTATAAGTGCAACAAAACTTTCTCGTTCGAGATCTTCTATCCTAGAAAGACTGGAGAAATTGCTAGCAGTCTGGATCGAAGATTTAAACAAGAAGAACACACCACTGAGTCAAGATCTCATATGCACAAAAGCAAAATCTTTGTATGAGATGTTAAAGACAGATGAAGGTGAAGGGAGTTCCACTCCGACTTTTGCTGCCAGCAGAGGCTGGTTTCATCGGTTCAAGCAGCGTTCCAATCTTCACAATATCCGGATAACAGGCGAGGCCGCCAGCGCGGACACTCAAGCTGCAGCTGAGTTTCCAAACAAGTTTCAAGATTTCGTAACACGAGAAAAAAATTCCTGCTTGTCTCATCTTCAATGTTGATGGACCGGGCTTTACTGGGAAATAATGCCATCTCGAACATTCTTTTCTAAAGAAGAACGTCAAGGCAGCGGTTTCAAAGCTGCGAAAGATCGACTAACACTTCTGCTGGATGGTAATGCCACTGGTGATTTCAAACTGAAACCTTTACTAGTTTACCATTCAGAAACATCCCGTGCAATGCGAGTTACAGACAAGACAAGCCTACCAGTCGTGTGGCGGTCCAACAGAAAGGCGTGGGTTGCACGGGATGTTTTTCAAGATTGGTATTCTAATAGTTTTTGCCCGTCAGTCAAATCCTACTGTGACAGAAATGGGCTTGAACGTAAAGTTATATTACTCTTAGACAATGCCCCAGGACATCCAACCTCACTTGATATGCCGAGAGACTTAAAAGTGTACGTGAAGTTCCTTCCACCACACTACGTCAATATTACAACCTATGGACCAGGGAGCAATAGCAAACTTCAAAGCTTATTACCATCGCCGCACTTTTAGCCAGATAATTCATGAAACCGACGGGGAAGGAAGACAGTCTATGCGAGAGTGGTGGAAGTCATACAACATCATGAAGGCTATTCGCAACATAGACGAGTCTTGGAACGAAATTAAAAAGAGTTGTATGAACGGGGTGTGGCGTAATCTTTGGCCAGATGTAGTGGAAGCACCTAGAAGAATTGTCCAAATGCACAGACAAGTGCTTGAAGACATTGCTGCAATGGTTGAAGGGTCTGAACTTGAAGATGTCGTGGTAGAAAATCTTGAAGAACTTGTAGCAACTCATGACGAACCTCTCAGCAATGAAGATCTGGTAGAGATACAGAATAATGCCATAAACGATGAGGAAGGACAAGTAGAAGAGAGAGTTTTATCTTCAAGCGGAATTCAAAGTGCTCTTTCAAAAATTTATTCAGGTATGGACATATTGCAGAGCATAGATAGTGTTGATGACCGTGTTTTGACCGTGTCAAACAATTAAAAACAGCGTTATGTGTTATGAACGTATTTTACAAGAACGTAAAAGAAATGCTACTCAAAAGACAATAGATGTATTTTTCCGTAAAAAAAAAACCATGTAATAATGCATAAAGCGTTCTTAGAATTAAAGTGATTGATTCAAATGATTTGTATGTTTTTGGATTAACTTTTGACTATGTTTAATCGTAAACCCCGATATACGCAAATTTCACTTAACGCGATTTTTTGCGGAACGTATCCCTCGCGTAAAGCGGGGTATTACTGTATTTGAATATTCGCCCGTATGTACCGGACCCAATGCGCTGCTTTAAGTGCCAGCGGTTCGGTCATACGACGGCGACCTGCAAGGGCAACCCCACCTGTGGGAAATGCGGAAAGGCTGCACATGAGCCAGGCATTAGTTACACCCTCCCACAGGTGTGTGTCAACTGCTCCGGGGCACATCCAGCCTGGAGCAGAGAGTGTCGATTGTATCTGGAAGAAACAAAGATACAGGAGTTGAAAACGATAGAGCACATATCTTATGGCGAAGCTAAGAAGCGATATAAGGCTCTTGCTCCACCTGTCTTCGCTACCAGCTTCGCGAAGACGTTATCAACTCCCGTCAGGAAAGAAAGTATTGCTACCCAGACGTCCGTTGCGGACATGGGCACAAGTCCAATGTGCTCATGTCAGTGCAGATGTGGTGCCACACCCATCAAGGTCATTACACCTAGGACCTCGGACGTCGGTAGCAATACTCTGACAACATCGACCACATTGACAGCAAGTCCACCAGCAAAGACACTGCCATCTGCTACAGCAGTGGGTCCCTCTGCAACAGCAGAAGCGGCCCCTGAAGCAGAAACATCATCTGCAAGAGTAGGGTTAACGGCAACGCCATCTGCCGGTAGCGGATGGCAAACAGTGCAGAAGGTTAGGGGTCCGAAATTTAAGCTAACGGACCCCACCATGTTTGTGAAATCCTCTCCGACTTCTCCTCCCAGATCCCCCTCTGGAAAGGAGAAGAAGGGGAACAGGGCTCGGCGGAAGAAAATTCCGAAAGACTCCGAGACCTCACAACGAAAATCGTCTTCGGACACCGAAGACGATGTCATGCTGGTGGATGAACTTTGTTCCATTCCTCAGCAACTACCATTGGAGGACCCACCCGATCCGGGGCGGGGGGTGGTTTTAAATACGTAGGATGGCTCCCATACTTCAGTGGAACGTTAACGGCTTTCAGGCTCACAAAGAGGAAGTCGAACTCTTAGCACGGTCTGATCCATCGTGTCTCTGTCTGCAAGAGACACATCTCAGACCACTACACCAACCAGTGCTAAGAGGATATGACATATTCCGAAAGGACGATACCGAGGGTGATCGAGCTAAGGGAGGAGTGGCGGTGTTGGTCCGAAACACTGTCCACTCCGAACCCGTTGCTCTCACCTCCACATTACAAGCAGTAGCGGTGAAAATACACGGTCCAATCCAACTGCCCGTATGCTCTATCTATCTGCCACCCAGTGTGTCAGTCGGCTACGACGACCTGGTTGGCATCGTACGACAACTCACTCGGCCCTTTCTCCTTTAGGGAGATTTCAACGCCCACAGTGCGTTGTGGGGTTCCGCCACCGATTGCCCCCGGGGCCGAGTGGTCGGTAGATTGATTGAGCAGGAGGAAATTTGTATCCTGAATACAGGGCAAATGACTCATTTCACCACTGCTTCCGGTACGTCTTTTGCCATTGACCTTTCCTTGTGTTCCCCCTCAATTGCGGACTCCGTGCGGTGGGACGTGGATCGCGACCTCCATGGAAGCGACCACTTTCCTATTTGGATGCATGTCGAGTGTGAGCGAGGGGGAGGGAATAACCGACGCAAATGGAACGTCAGTAATGCAGATTGGCAGCTCTTCTGCCGATCCATATTACTAGAGCCCTGTGAAACTATACAGGAGAAGGTGAATCACTTGACAGAAGTGATTCACCGTGCAGCTGACGTTTCCATGCCGAAGAGCTCCGGAACGCTGCGCAGGATGCCGGTTCCCTGGTGGAACGATGAATGTCGTTCCGCCATCCAGGGTCGCCGACGGACGTTGCGTCGTTTTAGGTTGTGCCCAACATCTGACAACCTAGCAGCGTTCCGTATTGCCAGAGCTAAGGCGCGTCGAGTTATTAAGGAGAGCAAGAAGAGGTCATGGCATAGCTTTGTGAGCAATATAAATTGTTACACACCTTCGTCGAAAGTATGGGAGTCCATTCGCCGTATATCTGGAAGGTACTCCCGCCCACCAGTATCTGGGTTACTGGATCACGGACGGATAATTACTGACGAACGAAGCATAGCGCAGCTGATGGCGGAGAACTTCGCCACCATCACTTCGTCCGCTAACTTTGACCCTCGGTTTCAGCGACGAAAAGTCGCTGACGAGAGGCGCCCGCTGTGCTTCGATTCGTCGAATACAGAGGCCTACAACTGCCCATTTACGTCATGGGAGCTGGAGTCAGCGGTGAACAGCGCTAATGACACTGCTCCAGGGCCTGATCTGATACAGTACCAGATGCTGAGGCATCTCAGTAAGGATGCTAAAAAGTACCTTCTAGATTTTTTTAATGATATTTGGACCGTAGGACACTTCCCCGACTCGTGGAAAGAAGCAACACTTATCCCTATTTTAAAGCCTGGTAAGGACAAATTGTTGCCAGGTAGCTATCGTAGTATCGCCCTTACAAGCTGCGTGGGTAAGACACTGGAGAGGATGGTCAATCGCCGCCTCGTCTGGTGTCTAGAATCCCAAAACCTTCTGAGCCGCTTTCAGTGTGGATTCAGGAAGTTCCGTTCCACCTTGGACAACCTGATCCTCCTGGAGGCGGCAATACAGGATGCGTTCATCCGCACCCAACACCTTGTGGGTGTTTTTTTTCGACCTTGAAAAGGCCTACGATACTACCTGGCGGCATGTGATTTTAAAACAGTTACATGAATGGGGTTTTAGGGGAAACCTACCCCGTTTTTTAAAATCATTTTTATCTGGTCGTTGCTTCCGGTACCGAGTCGGTAGTGAAGTGTCTGATCTTTTTATTCAGGAAAACGGTGTCCCTCAGGGGTCAGTTTCAAGCGTTACGCTTTTTGCCATTGCTATTAATAGCATAGCAGCCATTATAAGGAGTCCCCTACGGTACTCCTTATATGTGGACGACTTTTTAATTTTTATTGTATCGTCCAGCCTGAGAAGCGCTGAGCGGCAGTTGCAGCTCGCGTTGAACAGGCTGGACGAATGGTCAGTGCACACCGGTTTTCGTTTCTCCTCTGAGAAAACCCGGTGTGTAGTTTTTACTCGCAGCAGAAGTCTTCTACCAGGGCCTCACCTTACCCTGGGGAACACCGTTTTAAGTTTTACTGAAACAGTTCGGTTTCTGGGCCTCATTTTAGACAACAGATTAACCTGGCTACCACATCTCAAAGATGTGAAAGCCAGAGCCTCAAAAGCTTTAAATGTTTTAAAATGCCTGTGTGGCAGGTCATGGGGCGCTGACCGCTCCTGCCTGTTACAATTTTACAGAGCCTTTGTACGGTCGCGGCTGGAATACAGTTGTATCGTGTATTGTTCGGCACGGGACAGCCATCTCCGTATACTAGATAGTGTCCACCATGCTGGAATTCGGCTCGCCACGGGTGCATATCGCACCAGCCCTATTGTCAGCATTTGTGCTGACTCGGGCGAGCCGCCGCTCACCATCCGCCGGCAACTCCTCATGGTGCGACACTACCTTCATGTTGCCATAACACCTGGCAGTCCCGTGTACGACATAGTTCTACACCCCAACTACGAGCGGCTCTATACCAACCGGCATAGAGCCACTAAACCGTTCAGCTACCGTACAAAGGCTGTTTTAGAACAATATGGATTAGAGCTTCCATCTTTTTATAACCAGGGTTGGAGTAAATCTCCTCCCTCGCTTTTAAAGAGGCCCAGAATAATTCTAGACCTGTCTCGGTACAACAAAGTTTGTACTGCTGACAGTGTTTTTAATAATGTTTTTAGAGACATTCTAAATGAGCATCACACGTTTACCCCGGTGTATAGGGATGGGTCTAAGCAGGCTAACGGAGTTGGCTGTTCCGTAGTGTTCCCTCGAGCGACTTACACATACAAACTGGATGGCTGGTGCAGCGTTTACACCGCTGAGTGCTACGCTGTGTTAAAGTCGCTCCAGCATATGAGGGTAATGCGCAATACGAGATACATCATATGCTGTGATTCCCTGAGCTGTATTCAGGCCCTAGGAAATATGTACCCAGCAGATCGTCTAGTCCAGGACATCCAGGACGCCCTCCTTTCTCTCCAATCTCACGGAAAGGAGGTGTTATTCTGCTGGGTACCCGGCCATGTGGGAATCAGGGCGAACGAGGCAGCTGATATAGCTGCCAAGTTAGCCTGCGACAAGGTCAGAATTGACTTTGCTCCGGTCCCAAAGTCAGACCTTGCTTCGGCGGCGAAGAGAATTGGTTTTGAGGTGTGGGAGAGGCAGTGGCTGGAAGTAGAGCATAATAAGCTCCGGCTGGTCAAACCGACCGTCCAGCCGTGGAGCAGCTCCTTCCATCGGGCGAGGAGGGATGAGGTTCTCCTCACTCGCCTCCGTATAGGGCACTGTCCTTTGACACATGGTTTCCTTCTCCGCCGAGAGGACCCTCCGGAGTGTGATGCATGTGGCGTACCTTTGACGGTACGCCACATTTTAATATACTGTGTACTGTTTTTTGACTTAAGGGCAGACCTTGGCATGGTCAACGATCTGTCCCTTATTTTAAACAACGAGACCAGCAACGTGGCGAGTGTTTTAAAATTTAGTGTTTTGGCCGGTCTAGTGCCTAAAATTTTAGGCAGATCGGCCTAGTTTTACGATGGATGGGTGGCCTCTTTACAGCCACCCTTCCATGTGTACTGTTTAAATTTTTTAAATGGTTATAATCCCATTCTCGCTGGCCATTATACAGCCAGCGAGACATGTAGTAGTTTTTAATTCTTCGGCGAACCTGTTTGGCCCCCCTACAGCCATCCAGGTGTTCTGCAGCCTTAGGTCGTGGTGGCCCCTTTAAGGCTACGTTTTATTTTTGTGATTTATTTTATTTGCTGTCTGCTTGGCCGACCCTTTTACAGTCGACCATGCAGACAGTATTTTAGTATATTTTTTAGTCACAGTTGTAGCTGGTAACCGTTAGGGCGCTAATGACCTCGTCGACGCGCCCTTAAACATCAACAACAACAACAACAACAACATGTGTATATTAAAACACGTCAGTTTCACGGTTAAGCAAGAATGCAACAGCATCTTCTTTTTTTATTCACCACAGAGAATATACAATATCCATGGACAGCATAGATACTAAGCCTAAGACAATTTTATTTCGATATCATATTATAACACCCCCACTATATCGAAATAAGTTACAGCCTCACAGAACATTACAATATATTACTTTATAATCCTATTTTGTTCATCAGTTTGTAATGTTTGAAGGCACAAAGAGCTTTAGTGAGCAAGTCAGCTGGCATTTCAGCAGTTTCCATGAATTCAAGTTTAATATATTTATTTAATTCAGCATCGCGGACAAAATGGTAACGAACATCAATATGTTTAGACCTCTTATGTATTTGCTGATTACTTGTAAGCTTCAATGCACTCTGACTGTCACTAGAGATAGTAATCATACACAAATTGCCCGTGATTTCAAATAACAGATTTCTTAAATATACTGCCTCTCTGGAAGCATCTGACAAAGCCATAATATTTTGCTTCAGTGCTTGACAGAGCTACAGTTTTTTGTGTTCTACTTTCCCGTGAAATAGCAGAACCAGACATTACAAAACAGAAACCTGAATAAGAACGTCTGTCTACAGTGTTAGTTGCCCAGTCAGCATTTACAAATCCTTGTAATTCTACCTTTTCAGTTTTAAAACATGCTGTCACAATTACGTACTTTGTAACCCTCTGGTAAATACATGTAAATATCTTTCTTTAGATATCCATTTTTAAAAAAATCTGAGGTTACATCTAAGGGCCAAATGTCTAACCATAATTGTGCATTAATTGCAAATAAAAACCTCAATGTGAAGTATCTAACCACCAATGAAAACCAATGAAAAGGTTTCATGACAATGTACACATGCTATTTGGCAAAAACATTTAGACACTGACCTAGCACGGTATCACACTTTATCATCACTTTCAAACTTTTCTTATTCAAACACCCACTTGCACTGCACTTGCTGTTGAAGCCATCAGCGTTGCCTCCAGGGCTTGGATGCGATTCTCCTGTCTGACCATAACTGCCTTCATCTTCTGCCTCACTTGCTGGAATTCTCTGACGATTTCATCTGGAACAGAGCTGTCTTCTTCTTTACAGGCCACACTTAATAAAGTTGTACCATATCTCTGAGGCGGTTTCCTTATTCTTTTAGGCAATGTCTTAATTTTCACACTCTCAGCTGCAGTACTTTCTTCCAAGTTATCTTGACCTTCTACTTCAGCACAGTCTGATTGAGATGATTTCAATAATTCTGGTTTGCCTGTTCTTGTCAACTGTTCTTCTTGAGCAGACTCCCCCACTGAAACTGATTTCAGTAATTCTGGTTTGTGTGTTACTGTCAATTGTCCTTCTTGAGCAGACTCCCCCACTGAAACACTTATTTCTTCATATTTATTATCTTTTCTACTCTCCATAATAACCACATCCTTGCATATTAATAGATTCTTCTTCTTGTGGTCATAAATTCTATAACCTTTTATATTTTCTGAATATCCAACAAGAATGTGTTTTTGTGACTTTTTGTCCCACTTTAAACGTTTCTCTTTGGGAACATGGACCATTACATCACTGCCAAATATACGAATATGGCTTACATCAGGTTTCTTCCCATACCACAATTCATATGGTGTCTTGCCTTGAGTTCCTGATGCAATTGATCTGTTTTTAAGTACACGGCTGTGTTTGCTTCTTCTCCCCAAAATCTTTTATCTAGCTTTGCATCAAACAACATACATCTTGCTTTCTCAACTATTGAGCGATTCAGTCTTTCACACAGACCATTTTGTTCTGGGGTGTAAGGTTTACTTTTCTGATGAATAATACCTTCTTTCTTCAAAAAATCTGTAAACTCATTATTACAAAATTCATAGCCAGTATCAGTGCGAAATATTTTAATTTTCTTATTCTTTTGGTTTTCTACCAAAGCTTTAAATTCTTTAAATCTGCTAAATACTTCACTTTTAGCTTTCAAGAAGTAAATAAATGCCATGCGACTGAAGTCATCCACCAGCAATAAAAAATATCGTGCACCACCTAAGGATTTATGTTCCATTGGGCCACACACATCAGCGTGTATAATCTGCAATGTTTCTGAACTTCTTTCTCCAATATTTGTGAAGGAAAGTCTTGACTGTTTTCCCTCACAGCACACGATACTACTGTCTTTTCCCGTTTGAAAATTATCAGGATAACGGAGTCCATCAACCACGCCACACTTCATTTTATTCATATCTGCGCCATTTATATGACCGAGTCTTCGGTGCCACGTATAACCATCAGTTAACACAGGAGCAGAAAATAAACTGTGCTCACTTTTCATTTTATGTTTTACCTTCAACTTGTAAACACCAAAAATAAGTTCTCCTATAGCC
Organism: Vandiemenella viatica; assembly: GCA_031002005.1. Taxonomy (NCBI): domain Eukaryota; kingdom Metazoa; phylum Arthropoda; class Insecta; order Orthoptera; family Morabidae; genus Vandiemenella; species Vandiemenella viatica. The sequence goes on from JARYHS010013630.1 coordinate 60,924,361, forward strand.
AACAATTCACCGTTCATATTATGTATGAAACAATTCTGTGAATTGAAATGAACTTTATTACCGTTCTTTATGAGTTCACTCACTGATAAGAGGTTAGTCGTCAGACTTGGCATACACAATGCATTTTTCACAGTAATATCATAACCACAATCTGTAGTTATTTCTACACATGGAGGAAGGAAATATATGGAGACGACGCACGAGACCTTCACCACGCTTTGAAGTAAAGTAGGGCGGAGGAGGAGTGGGGGGCATGGCCGGAGTGGAGGGGGCATGGCCGCTTCCATACAGACACGGGGAATATGTACAAAAACCTCAAGGGGACTCTAGGACAAACGTGACGCCGCAATCTGGTGATGGATTATTATGTAACTCGATGAGACAAATAAAAAATGAAGAATAAAATTTTTTGATATCCTGCTTAGTTTTCGAGATATTCTTTCCCAAATGTGAAATGGTTTTGGTTGAAATTCAGAAGAAAAAATTGGTCAAATTTGATGAAGGATTCTTATTTAAAAAGAGACAAATGAAAAATGAAGAATAAAATTTTTCGATATCTCACCTAGTTCTAGAGATATACTGTATCAAAAGTGAGGTGTCTTGAGTTGAAATGGAGAAGAAAAATTTCGCAAAAGTCAAATTTAATGATCGATTCTTATGTAACACGACGAGACAAATCGAAAATAAAGAATAAAATTTTTCGATATCTTGCTTAGTTTTCGGCATATACTGGGATTAGGTTGATATGCGGCCTGGACCAAAAATTTATTCTGCCATAGCTACAATGAATTACATGCAGAATGGATATTTCAGTTTTTTTTACTACCACTTGTGGTTAGATTGAAATGCGGCCTAGACCAGAATAAAAATAGTTATCTTGTTAACATACATCGTAAGCTTAATTTGAAATGGCTGGAAGTAGTTTCCATCGCAACATAAGTTTTGTCAATTGTCACTAACTTGGTTCTCATGAAATTACTAACAGTAACAGATAAATTCTTTGTCCCTCATAGAACAACAAAACCATTCTGGTACAGAATGCATTTAGACCTAACCACAATCTCCATTAAATTGTCGCTACAGAATCAAACTATGTAGACATACCCACACACGCGTATTTGAATCGCAAACTGTATTTGCAGTAACAACATCGTTTGCTTCATCAAGATTCCTAGATTGCATAGCATAATTTAACACATTTCATTTCATCATACAGTATAAACTGCAACGTGACGAAAGAAAGCGCAACACTAAATTCACTGAATCGCGATGTAAAACACACCCCCTTAAATCTAATTTTCAACACTCGTTAAAAAGTAATGCTAGTCTATTATATGCAAAATAGCAAGGTATGCTGATTTTCTACACTACACCAACAAAAATTTGAGAACAAAATCATCCCATTGATAGCTATGACTAAATATTTATAGACAGGCAGCGAAGTTTGCAACTTCTACAGCTCACTTCAACAACGATAATTAGAATTCAACTTACTTATGAAATGATATTCCAGGTTCTTTCCTGTCTGGCCTATTTGTGCAACCGTACGCAACACAAGATGGCATTATAAAACGCTTATACACATTACAAAATGAAATAATCACTACATCTAACACAAGGTGAACATCGCAATTGTTTGGAAGCGCAATATCGCCGCTGCCGCCACTGCGCAGCAACTTTCAAAGAAATTTAATACAATGTCACTAAAAATGTTGTATTTTTCATTCATACCTTGAGCACTGTATACCTGTTCCCAGTTTGTGGCATTCAGGCACTTTCTAAAACAAGTAACTGACTCATCAGTTATTACACGCTGAAGTTTAAAGACATTACTCTTAGTGCTAGTTCCTATTGAAGTGTTGATGGTTAATAACTGGGCATCGTGATCCGAAAGTCCATTGATGGATGGCTTGATGGTATAACTGAATTTTGAGGTATCTAGGAAAACATTGTCTATAGCTGAGTGAATATTATTCATTATTCTAGTTGGAAAATTAACTACCTGAGTTAAATTGAATGAACTGACTAATGATTCTAACATGACTTTACAGGGTAAGTTATTCAGAAAATCTACATTAAAATCACCACATACTACTATGTTGACTTCTTTTCTGCTTAAAAATGTTAATAAGAGTTCAAACTGGTTCATAAAAAGAGAAAAGTTTCCCGATGGTGCTCTATATACTGTTACTATTATGAAAATTTCATTATTGAATCTTAGCTGTGTAGCACAGGCTTCAAAATGTTGGTCAACACAATATTTGCTAATACTTATATCCTCAAAACTATAACCATTTCTAACATAAGTGACAACTCCTCCTTTCTCCAAGTTCGTTCTACAATAATGAGAAGCTAAATTAAAATCAGTTACATTTGACATACCTATTCCAGCAGTTATATGGTGTTCAGACAAGCATAAAACATCAATTCTATTGATATCATTTAATTCATTTATGTGGACTAGCAATTCATCCACTTTATTTGCTAACCCTCTGATATTCTGATGTAATAAATTAATTCCTACACAATTTTTAATTTTCCTCTCTGCCTAATACATGATCCTAATCTAAAAAAGGAGCTGCCCTAACACCATTAACAACAGGTATCTTTTCATTTGCCGGTAGACTTTAAATTCTGTTGGCAGATTGAGAAACCAATTATGAAGAAAGAATCAATTACTACTTTAACATTGTAATTTATATTTTAGCGCAGAATTAATGGATCGAAAAGAATGAACTATAGTTAAATGGTCTACAGGCAATTCAACTGTTTCCTCAGATAGAGAAACCATTACCACAATACCACTGATCATTATGGATTAAATGATCAATTACTATTATCCTTACACCTATAATATATAAATTTCTGTTGATGGAACCAATATTTCCTCAAAACAAAATCAATATTCAAAGAGTAAATTAAGCTCTCTTTCTTTAAAAAAATTTTTTCATGTATTCAATGCAAATCGAAATATTGATTTTTAGTATCGCAATTTTTTTTGACGGAAATGAACGTTCTTGGGTCACTTAAGTATTTATTTGCTGTTTGAATGTTAGTATTTTTTTGCTGTTGATATTTAGTCGATTCCATCGATGTATTGCTAATATTTTGACGTTTTGAGCTTCCATTAATTAAAACTACATTCATTTTTATTCGCGAGATGAAATTAGTAATTTTAAGATATGCTGGGTAAACGAAAATCAAATCTTTCAAAGAAATGTAAGAAAACTAGGGCTGTGAAAATAGCCAAAACCTAGGAGACAAATCCTCAATATTGTATATACGGATATATTAAACTGAAAATACTCCTAACAAACAGAATAATTTTTATTGTTTTAAAAATTCAATGAAATAGTTGTGGTACATAAATAATTTTTTTATTTTATTGCAATATTTATTACTACCATGTTGGTGATTTTTTCGGCCCAAGTCCTTAGTTGCTATGATAACTGTTTTGTGGGTTCTTTCTGCCTTGCAACTAAACAAAATGCTTTTGATGGCATACGCGTTTCGCCTTTATTCAAGGCATCATCAGTGCCAGTTTTTATATGTTCATTAACACGCACAAGTTCGTGTTTCCATACCAGCTACTCTTTTTTCACTATCACTACTGTCCCAAGTTTGTGTAGGCTGCATTTTAGGTAATTTCACCGGCCACGAACTGTATATATAGTTATTTGTTGTTGTTGACACCTAAAATGCAGCCTACACAAACTTGGGACAGTAGTGATAGTGAAAAAAGAGTAGCTGGTATGGAAACACGAACTTGTGCGTGTTAATGAACATATAAAAACTGGCACTGATGATGCCTTGAATAAAGGCGAAACGCGTATGCCATCAAAAGCATTTTGTTTAGTTGCAAGGCAGAAAGAACCCACAAAACAGTTTATTACTACCGTTACTAATAAAAATAGCTCTAAAATAAATTGTATGGTCGTATTGACCTTGTGACAAGGCTTCTTTACATTTCCGTAATCAGCCCCTTTTGTAGCCTCTTAATGCAACCCAGTAATCCAACCGGACGTAGAGGACCCTCAGTTCAATACGGAATCAGAACCAAGTGAGCTTTCTGGCGTAATTCACATCACACAACAACCAACACCAGAGGTGAAGGTCGAGCTAAAGACCTTTGAAAATCCTCGCAAAGACTGGGATTCAAGCTGGGGACTTTTTCATCTTCAGTGGGATGCCCTAACCACTGAGCAACCAGACCTCTCAAGAAAATCTTATATAACAACACTATTCAACGCGGACGAAGTCGCGGGTAACTGCTAGTTGCATATAAAGATAAGACTCGCAGTAAATCTACTTCAAATATATCTGCAAGCTTGAGGTAAGTGAATTTCAGTAGAAAGAAATACAACATTGTTTTTTTATACTAAAATACACTTAGGTGTGAATCAACAAACAGACAAGATCAGAAATTTCAATATGTAACAGTGTATTTTTTGAAACATTAAATCAAAACAAAAAGATACAATAAATGAAATACTTAACAATACTTCAGTCAATTATTGACCAGAAAAAAAAAGTCACACCCTTCTCTGTCGTCGCAGATTGGATATCTGCAGATGTGTTTGATGAGATAGTTGGAGATGCAGGTCAATATTTCTGACAAAAGATTTGTGCTTGAACACAATAATAATGACGTGACCGTATTTTTGTTAGTTATAACTACGGTTGGTGTGGAGTTTCAAACATGTAGTTCGATGAATGAAGTTTGAAATTATGATACATGTGGTGCCGGTACTGTAATTACACCCGTAATTCTTGCGTGATAAATGAGTTTCTGCACCTGACATACTGCTTCATCTGCTTGATGATGGTGAGCACTTAAGAGTGAAATTCTAGTTTATGGTCTTCAGTAAAACTACTGATAAAAGAAAGAATGGAATCAAAATGACCCGTCAGCGTTTGGTCTCGATTGCTGCTATAGTTCAAGACATAAGTGAAACATTAAAAAATTGGACCAAAAAGAATTCTAAATCATCTTTAAGTTTCTATTTAGTTCAGTGATATGGAGGATGATTTAATAGCTATTTTCCCAGTTTTTTTTCTTTTTTAAAACAATCTTACGAGTATTTCATATCCCTTGATTGTGATTCCTCGGCGTCTGATCTGTACTGGGTGTCTGTTGTGCTACTAGCATGGCACAAAAATTCCTACTCTCTTCTGTCAGTAAGCTGCCCAAATTTGTTTTATTTTTTGGTAGTTTTGCAATATATGAAATGTTTCAATTTTTTATCAATATGTTAACTGAAAAGAAAAGTAGGTATCCATAAATAAAAACAAAAATGTCCATTGTATTGCACCTGACTTATAGGATTGGGCATATGACATTGGAGATATTGAAAAGAATTTTCAATGCTATTTTGTAATATTTGCAGATACAATCATTAATTACTTTATTTAATTATGATTGAGTGCACGCTTCACTGGAAATTTCGCTACATACCCATTTTTCCACTTTTCCTGTACACGCTTAATTTTGCCATCTACAAATTTCAACTTTAAATTCTTTCTGCGTTTTGGTATATTATCTCTCTTGGTAATTTATTCCAATTTTTCAAGTCCTTACCTACAACACAAAGTCTTCTTTCACCCTTATGCCTGAGGTTGTGTGCAGTTGATGGTCATAGTCATTTTTTCCTTTCCATGCACATTTCCTAATTCTTGCATCAATATGGTACCACATCTTATCACCAATATATGTCTTGTGTGACTCCCGTGACTCTTTCACCTTCATCCAGACTAACAATGAATCTCATTTCAGTTCCTTTATCATATCGGTTACTGATTGTGCTCTGCAGTAATTTACAGGTGCAAATCTGACAGCCCTTCTTTGAACACCTTCCAACTCCTTTCTTTGATACCCAAAATCAGGTTCCCATACTACACTACCATATTCAAGCAATGGTCTGACCAAATTTTTGTAAACCAATTCCCTTACTTCTCTGATATATCCTATCATATGGCTTTAAACCATCTGCGAACTACCTTACTTCTAATAATAAACAACCAACACAGCCTAACATTAGAATAAAATATAGCAATTGTGCCAATACGTTACTTTGTGGCACTACTACGTTTACTTCCACTTCTTTTGATACTGCTATTCCTTCCTCATCTGTTTGCTTTCTTCCTTTTAAGAATTCTTCTACCTAGCAAATCACAATTTTATCGCTCCAATGATTTATGTAGCACCATTTTATGTCTCATTGTGTAAAAAATCTTTGAAAGAACTAATACTACCCTATCAATTTGGCCGCCCTTGTCCATTTCATCCAAAATGTGTTGCATATAGCCTACTAACTCAAATTTGTGTGAATATCTTTGCCTAAAGGCATGCTGCCGTCTAGAATACCACGTACGTTCATCACATACATTCCTGATGTACTTGCCTATCAATTTCTCCATTAATTTACATACCACTAATGTCAAACTGATTGGCCACAAATGTTTGATCATATTTGTCCCCCCTACACTACGGATCAGAAATTCTATTGCACTTTTCCAATCCTGTGGTAAGTATTAAGTATCCAGCCTTGGTTTAAATAAAGTTCAAGGTAAAGTGCAATGTTACACCCTGTTATTCTTTTTCAGCTTTCTTAATTCCTTCGTGATATTCTTGGGATGCATTTAAAAAATTATTTTGTCTCTAATTGTGTGAATAAGCTCTTTCTCCGATTTACACCTTTTCAATCCTGAATTATTGTACTTAATAGTCTCAATAAACGAGTTACTTAAAATCACAATCTTTTTCAAATTCTCAGTAACATCTTCTACATCCTTATCTATAATCGTCTTAATACCCTCCGTTCTCCTCAGTTTTCTAACATATGCATGGAAATTTTCTTTTTAGGTAAGAGTGTCAGGGATTGGAATGAGTTACCAAGGGAAATAATGAATAACCTACCGAAAACGTTAAAAGAATTTAAAGTTAAAATTTGTAGAAGGCAAATGTAGGTGAGTGTAGGAAAGGGGGAAGTTGGGTGTGCAGGGAAATTGCCACCGGAGCGTGTGCTCCATTGCAATTAAATTAAATTTAAAAAAAATTTCTAGATGCATCAGTCCGTGGTCATACTATACCAATAGTTTCTTCATAATCCCATGTTTAGGTACCTTCCTTGCTGTTATTAACTCCTTGTTCAGTTGTTTCAAGTATTGTCTGCTTTCTTTCCGTTTTTTTAACTGTTATATTCTCTTCTCACCAACCTCTTTAACTGCCTCGCCCTCCTATTGTAGTACCTGTTCAGTCTGCCAGTAAGGCCCCTGCCAGGCAGACCTCACACACAACGCGCCTGCACGCCGGGATACATATACGACTCCAAACAGGCGCAGAGGCATCAAAACAAACCAGGAAAACAAATAGAATCATCTAGAGGCTAATTGGGACTATTTCTTACAGAGGTCGCCGTACTACCACACAACGGAATTCCTGCGCCAGGCCGCCTATATAAGCGTAGCCGGCCGCTCCACCGCCAGTTCCGGCCTGACCGCGGAACCAGCTTCAACTACAGAAGACCACCGGAAGTTCGCGAGAAGTAGAAGCCGTCTCTCTCTACCCCGGATCAGGACCAGGCTAAATTTCTCGACG
>JARYHS010013630.1:60932957-61026693 GCA_031002005.1 Vandiemenella viatica
TAAATTTCAAAAATTTACTTCGATCAACGCCACGTGTTCTGCTAAATCTTTCACGCTTATTATAAATCTTTTGATACAATATCGGAACAAAGCAACACTTGACATCACTCAACTGGTGCTCTTGAAACAACTAATAATGTTTCATCCTGGCCCAGCTGCATTTCAACCAAGTCACAAACTCAGCTAATATTACCGCTAGAAAATCAAAGCTTCTATCAATTGCGCATTAATACATTCACTATAGGGCCTATTGCATGTTAGTGACGTTATGAATGGCGAAATAAACTTGACTCATTATTTCAGATTGCGATACTAAATGAACCCGAATAATGACGTTGGCAATATGGCGCTCGTAAAAACGTAGTAAATTAAATACTGATTCATCTGAAACTACATTCATCCGCATGAAGTATATCATAAGCATCATGGCAGTTATTAAAGTAACGTAATTAAAGAAATTATACTAAAATGCTTCTAACTTAGAGCGTACAACGGAAAGTCCATAATTCTATATAACTTTAAGACAACTTTCGTTAATATTGCTGGTCAAGTTAACATCTCGATAAAGTGACTGTTACTGCTCGTGATTTAGTAAGGTGTATAATTGCATTTAATATGTTGCGGTGTGTTAGTATAGTTTGACTTTGTAGTGGCAATATTTACAGAGATAGTGGTTTGGTTGAAATTATGCCTGGACCAGATTGATTTTTGTTACAGCCTAAGGCAGAAGGAATTTAGTTATAATAGGTAATAAATAAGCAGCTTTCATATGCTCCGTGCTAATTGTGTGTTGTGTTGTAAACGACTTCCAGTGTTACTTCATGAAACAATAAGTTTCTACATTAGCCCATTCAATACATTCGTTTTAGGTGTAGCATTAGATAGATATTTGCAGCATATTGAACAATAAGTAAAAAGCAGTTTCGTGAATCATAGTCTCTACTATTTGTACAAAAATTCAGAACAAAAAATAAAAAGGGTAAGTTAAGTTTTAAATGTCGGCAAAAATAATTTGTAATACAGAGACTGAAATAAAATAAAAAAAAAAAAAGGAAATAAATTAAACCGAGATAGAATTGAATCCTTTACATTTTTATAAATACGACATTTGGGGTACGAGCATTTTGTACATTTAGTGAACCGATTTTCGGTCTGGTATACTCATAGCATTTTACGTTTTTTTACCAAGCTTTGAGTTTTCATATTTATTATAACGCATATATTACGAACGAAATTATGGTGTAATATTTGATATGTCATACTATTTTGTGTAAGCAAATGAAAACATCTCTTTGTAAACTTAACAACAGTTCCTACATTTTTTAAATTTAAGGTTAAGTACAGATTTATATTTCCTGCTTGCAAACTATTATTTGTCAAGTGCGTCGGTTTTATGGCTTTTAAACTAAACACAAACTTGCATATGTAAGAAGGTTTTTGCTTTTATTTTTGAAAAGTAGTTTGCGATTTAGTAAACAGCAAAGAGTAAACTTGGCACGGCTATCTACGAAGTAGGAAACTCTTTGTTGTTTCCGAATTGATATAAATGGCAATTTCTAAAAGAACTATGCGTTTTTGCGGGGATAAAATCTATCCTATGTCATTTCGCACGCAATTAACTGACTTCATGCCAAATTTCATTTAAATATGTTGAGTTATTAAGGCATGATTGATTCCAGAAGTACATCCAAACACACATCCAAACTTTCTCATTTATATATAGACAGATGAAGTCTTCATGGGTGTACCGCCAGATTGTGTTGTGAAAACATATTTCGACGGCTAGCTCCGCCGTCTTCATCAGGTGTGGAGACATCTGCACTGGGCGGCTGACCCACAGATACAGTATCCATGGATCAGCAGACCAGTGCAAATTCTCCACACCTGATGAAGATGGTGGAGCTAGCCATGAAATATTGTGTTTCTACAACACAATCCGGCGGTACACCCGTGAAGACTTCATTGCAGTCTTACGCCGGGAAAGTCTTCATTCTTACATCATCGGAAGAAAAGATCATGTGAAACGCGGCTGGCCCTATTTACACTGTTATAATATGATATCGAAATAAAATTGTCTTAGGCTTAGTATCTATGCTGTCCATGGATATTGTATATTCTCTGTGGTGAATAAAAAAAGAAGATGCTGTTGCATTCTTGCTTAACCGTGAAACGGACGTGTTTTAATAGGTTATGGGCCCAGACTGTGCCCCAGAGTAATTTTCTTCGCCATTCCAGTAAACTACGGAAAAGTCGTAATGTTATAAATAATTAGTTACGCGCTTGAAGATGGCTTCGAATTTTGTAGTTAACGTGCCTAAGCTTAAAGGCAGAGACAACTACGATGTATGGGCTTTTGCAGCGGAGAATATGTTGGTGTTAGAAGGCATGTCCGACTTAATAAAGGAAGAAGGAAGTACTATCACTGCAGCCGCAGATGATGCAAAGGCGAAAGCGAAGCTGATTCTTACAATTGATCCAGCGTTGTATGTTCATGTAAAGCAAGCTAAAACAACGAAGGAGCTATGGGCGCAGCTTAAAACTATGTTTGACGATTCCGGGTTTACACGAAGAATAACCTTACTTCGTCATCTTATATCAATCAGGATTGATAATCGTCATTCAATGACGTCGTATGTGACAGATATTATTGAGACATCGCAAAGATTAAGTGGAACTGGATTTGATATAAACGACGAATGGATTGGCTCGTTGTTACTGGCAGGTTTACCAGAACGATTTTCACCTATGATCATGGCGATTGAACATTCCGGCGTTCCTATTACGGCGGATGTTATCAAGTCAAAATTGATCCATATGGAAATGTCAGATTCGAATGAATCAGAGACAAAAACCGCTTTCGCTTCCAAAGGTTGGCTGAACCATAGAAGCAAGACTGCCAACAGACAAAACAAAAGCGGAAAAGTCTAATGTCAAATCGACAGGAGTTAAATCCATTACTTGTTACAGGTGTAAACGGAATTGGGCATTACAGGAATCAATGGCCTTTGCTGGTGAAATCAGATGAACCTAAGCAATCCAAGTTTAGTGTTGTTTTTCTATCCGACAAGTTTGGTAAACAAGATTGGTATATTGACTCCGGCGCAAGTCCTCATATGACGCCGAATGAACATTGGATAAAAAAATTCATTGTATTCACCAAGTGAACCAGAAGTTATTATCGCTGACAAAACCAAAGTACCTGTGCTGTGCATGGAGGAAGGAAATATATGGAGACGACGCAAGAGACCTTCACCACGCATTGAAGTGAAGCAGGGTGGAGGAGGAGTGGGGGGGCATGGCCGGAGTGGAGAGGGCATGGTCGCTTCCATACAGACACGGGGAATATGTACAAAAAACTCAAGGGGACTCTAGGATAAAGGTGACGCCGATATCTGGTGATGGATTATTATGTAACTCGATATGACAAATAAAAAATGAAGAATAAAATTTTTTTATATTCTGCTTAGTTTTCGAGATATTCTGTCCCAAATGTGAAATGGTTTTGGTTGAAATTCAGAAGAAAAAATTGGTTAAAGTCAAATTTGATGATGGATTCTTATTTAAAAAGACGAGACAAATGAAAAATAAAGAATAAAAATTTTCGATATCTCACCTAGTTCTAGAGATATACTGTATCAAAAGTGAGGTTTCTTGAGTTGAAATGGAGAAGAAAAATTTCGCAAAAGTCAAATTTAATGATCGATTCTTATGTAACACGACGAGACAAATCGAAAATAAAGAATAAAAATTTTCGATATCTTGCTTAGTTTTCGGGATATACTGGGAACATCGCAATGTTTGGAAGCGCAATACCGCTGCTGCCGCCATGCGGGAAAGTTTAGAGCCTGCTTCACCGATTTAACGTCACTTCTCCTCCATATATTTCCTTCCTCCATAGTGCTGTGTACCGGCGATGTAGAAACATGGAGGAAGGAAATATATGAAGGAGAAGTGAAGTTAAATCGGTGAAGCAGGCTTGCGCTTGCTCAGTGGCGGCAGCGGCGATATTGCGCTTCCAAACAATTGCGATGTTCACATTGTGTTAGATGTAGTGATTATTTCATTTTGTAATGTGTATAAGTGTTTTATAATGCCATCTTGTGTTGCGTACGGTTGCACAAATAGGCCAGACAGGAAAGAACCTGGAATATCATTTCGTAAGTAAGTTGAATTCTAATTATCGTTGTTGAAGTGAGCTGTAGAAGTTGCAAACTTCGCTGCCTGTCTATAAATATTTAGTCATAGCTATCAATGGGATGAGTTTGTTCTCAAATTTTTGTTGGTGTAGTGTAGAAAATCAGCATACCTTGCTATTTTTCACATAATAGACTAGCTTTACTTTTTAACGAGTGTTGAAAATTAGATTTAAGGGGGTGTGTTTTACATCGCGATTCAGTGAATTTAGTATTGCGCTTACTTTTTAACGAGTGTTGAAAATTAGATTTAAGGGTGTGTGTTTTACATCGCGATTCAGTGAATTTAGTATTGCGCTTTCTTTCGTCACGTTGCAGTTTATACTGTATGATGAAATGAAATGTGTTAAATTATGCTATGCAATCTAGGAATCTTGATGAAGCAAACGATGTTGTTACTGCAAATACAGTTTGCGATTCAAATACGCGTGTGTGGGTATGTCTACATAGTTTGATTCTGTAGCGACAATTTAATGGAGATTGTGGTTAGGTCTAAATGCAGTCTGTACCAGAATGGTTTTGTTGTTCTATGAGGGACAAAGAATTTATCTATTACTGTTAGTAATTTCATGAGAACCAAGTTAGTGACAAAACTTATATTGCGATGGAAACTACTTCCAGCCATTTCCAATTAGCTAAGCTTACAATGTATGTTAACAAGATAACTATTTTTATTCTGGTCTAGGCCGAATTTCAATCTAACCACAAGTGGTAGTAAAAAAAACTGAAATATCCATTCTGCATGTAATTCATTGTAGCTATGACAGAATTAATTTTTGGTCCAGGCCGCATATCAACTTAATCCCAGTATATCCCGAAAACTAAGCAAGATATCGAAAAATTTTATTCTTTATTTTCGATTTGTCTCGTCGTGTTACATAAGAATCGATCATTAAATTTGACTTTTGCGAAATGTTTCTTCTCCATTTCAACTCAAGACACCTCACTTTTGATACAGTATATCTCTAGAAATAGGTGAGATATCGAAAATTTTTATTCTTTATTTTTAATTTGTCTCGTCTTTTTAAATAAGAATCCTTCATCAAATTTGACTTTGACCAATTTTTTCTTCTGAATTTCAACCAAAACCATTTCACATTTGGGAAAGAATATCTCGAAAACTAAGCAGGATATCAAAAAATTTTATTCTTCATTTTTTATTTGTCTCATCGAGTTACATAATAATCCATCACCAGATTGCGGCGTCACGTTTGTCCTAGAGTCACCTTGAGGTTTTTGTACATATTCCCCGTGTCTGTATGGAAGCGGCCATGCCCCCTCCACTCCGGCCATGCCCCCCACTCCTCCTCCGCCCTGCTTCACTTCAAAGCGTGGTGAAGGTCTCTTGCGTCGTCTCCATATATTTCCTTCCTCCATGTGTAGAAATAACTACAGATTGTTGTTATGATATTACTGTGTAAAATGCCAAGTTTGACGACTAACCTCTTATCAGTGAGTGAACTCTTAAAGAACGGTAATAAAGTTAATTTCGATTCACAGAATTGTTTCATACATAATATGAACGGTGAATTGGTGGCTATAGGAGAACTTATTTGTGGTGTTTACAAGTTGAAGGTAAAACATAAAATGAAAAGTGAGCACAGTTTATTGGCTGCTCCTGTGTTAACTGATGGTTATACGTGGCACCGAAGACTCGGTCATATAAATGGCGCAGATATGAATAAAATGAAGTGTGGCGTGGTTGATGGACTCCGTTATCCTGATAATTTTCAAACGGGAAAAGACAGTAGTATTGTGTGCTGTGAGGGAAAACAGTCAAGACTTTCCTTCACAAATATTGGAGAAAGAAGTTCAGAAACATTGCAGATTATACACGCTGATGTGTGTGGCCCAATGGAACATAAATCCTTAGGTGGTGCACGATATTTTTTATTGCTGGTGGATGACTTCCGTCGCATGGCATTTATTTACTTCTTGAAAGCTAAAAGTGAAGTATTTAGCAGATTTAAAGAATTTAAAGCTTTGGTAGAAAACCAAGAGAATAAGAAAATTAAAATATTTCGCACTGATAATGGCTATGAATTTTGTAATAATGAGTTTACAGATTTTTTTGAAGAAAGAAGGTATTATTCATCAGAAAAGGAAACCTTACACCCCAGAACAAAATGGTCTGTGTGAATGACTGAATCGCTCAATAGTTGAGAAAGCAAGATGTATGTTGTTTGATGCAAAGCTAGATAAAAGATTTTGGGGAGAAGCAGCAAACACAGCCGTGTACTTAAAAAACAGATCAATTGCATCAGGAACTCAAGACAAGACACCATATGAATTGTGGTATGGCAAGAAACCTGATGTAAGCCATATTCGTATATTTGGCTGTGATGTAATGGTCCATGTTCCCAAAGAGAAACGTTTAAAGTGGGACAAAAAGTCACAAAAACACATTCTTGTTGGATATTCAGAAAATATAAAAGGTTATAGAATTTATGACTACAAGAAGAAGAATATATTAATATGCAAGGATGTGGTTATTATGGAGAGTAGAAAAGATAATAAATATGAAGAAATAAGTGTTTCAGTGGGGGAGTCTGCTCAAGAAGGACAATTGACAGTAACACACAAACCAGAATTACTGAAATCAGTTTCAGTGGGGGAGTCTGCTCAAAAAGAACAGTTGACAGGAACAGGCAAACCAGAATTATTGAAATCATCTCAATCAGACTGTGCTGAAGTAGAAGGTCAAGATAACTTGGAAGAAAGTACTGCAGCTGAGAGTGTGAAAATTAAGACATTGCCTAAAAGAATAAGGAAACCGCCTCAGAGATATGGTACAACTTTATTAAGTGTGGCCTGTAAAGAAGAAGACAGCTCTGTTCCAGATGATATCGTCAGAGAATTCCAGCAAGTGATGCAGAAGATGAAGGCAGTTATGGTCAGACAGGAGAATCGCATCCAAGCCCTGGAGGCAAAGCTGATGGCTTCAACAGCAAGTGCAGTGCAAGTTGGTGTTTGAATAAGAAAGGTTTGAAAGTGATGATAAAGTGTGATACCGTGCTAGGTCAGTGTCTAAATGTTTTTGCCAAATAGCATGTGTACATTGTCATGAAACCTTTTCATTGGTGGTTAGATACTTCACATTGAGGTTTTTATTTGCAATTAATGCACAATTATGGTTAGACATTTGGCACTTAGATGTAACCTCAGATTTTTTTTAAAAATGGATATCTAAAGAAAGATATTTGCATGTATTTACCAGAGGGTTACAAAGTACGTAATTGTGACAGCATGTTTTGAAACTGAAAAGGTAGAATTACAAGGATTTGTAAATGCTGACTGGGCAACTAACACTGTAGACACACGTTCTTATTCAGGTTTCTGTTTTGTAATGTCTGGTTCTGCTATTTCACGGGAAAGTAGAAAACAAAAAACTGTAGCTCTGTCAAGCACTGAAGCAAAATATAACGCTCATTTGCTGCAACAGTGACATAAGTCAAAAACTTCAATTTTACAGGAGTATCAGATCAAATATTTCATGTGTAATAATTTTATGCATTCACTAGAAAAAAACTTATATCCATGTTTTAGGGAAAGAACACGATGTAATAGAAGGGAAAATGTACAATATCAGTTGTAGATCACAGGGAGATTTCCTTCATATCCTCAAAATCATCCTCATTTTGAATTATGACATTCTTGCTGTAATTATTGTTTTTATATCATGCCACTAGCTGTGCCCGCGACTTCGTCCGCGTGGAATAGTTAATTTGGGCATCATATTTATTTTTGCAAAGAACCTCCTCAGATTTATAAATTATAGCAGTTACCCACGACTTTGTCCGCGTCAATTTCTGTTATTATTTTAGACAATTTTTTGCAAATTTAGTTTTTAAGTTTTTAAAATAACATAATTATTTTAAAGTACTTCTGCGTAAATTATATTTTTAGTTTTATTTTCTTGTGGCAGAAGAACATATTGGTTTTCTCCGCAACCCGATCTTGACAACGCGACATATAGTTGGCCGTGTGAAAAGCAGTCTTGACGTAAATCGATTCCTACGTGTTTAAATGTTTGCCCCCGTGATTTATTAATTGTAACGACGAAAGATAGCTTAACGGGAAATTGAATTCTTTTAAAATTAAAAGGTAAATCATTTGGAATCATTGGGATGCGAGGTATAAGCACTGTTTGACCAACTGCTGGACCAGTCAAAACTATTGCAACGATCACGTTATTGCGTAGAAATTTAATTTGAAGCCAGGTTCCGTTACATAAATTTGGTGGTTTGAGATTTCTAAGTAACATTATTGGGGCACCTATTTTTAACTTGAGGGAATATGGGGGAAGGCCACTTGGGTTCAAAGAATTAAGAAACTCTTGTGGGTAATGTACCGCATCTTCTTGATCCATTACGTTATCAATAGATGTGTAGGTAACTATGTCTCCTGGAAGTTTACTTAAAATTAGGTCGTTAATTTTGTCCACGCTACTGTTTCTCGCCGCCAATATTGCCCTTTGACACATCCATTGATGATCTTTATATATCCTGAACTTTTGGCCCACTGTGGACCAGCTACAGTAAGATGGCTTACTAACTTCTTCTCAAATATCCTACAAACTGGAAACCTCCCACTGTTAATGAAGAAAACAAAAATATTAGTCATATTAAAACCAAATAAGGACCCCACGAAAGTGGCAAATTATCGACCAATAGCACTTCTAAGTGTAACATACAAACTCCTTGAGCGCCTGATCTACAACAGAATTTCTGAAGTGATCAATAAACACATTCCCATAGAACAAGCAGGATTTAGGCCAGGGAGAAGTTGTAATGACCAGGTTTTCACTCTCACCTCTCATATTGAAAACGGGTTTGAGAAGAAATCAGTAAGTGTGGCTGCCTTTTTGGATCTGTCAGCTGCTTATGACACTGTTTGGCGAGAAGGACTTCTTCTGAAATTTTTGAGTATTATCCCATGTCGAAAACTTACAGAACTACTTAACAACATGTTGAGCAATAGATACTTTCAGATATACTCTGATAACGACAGAAGCAGAATATTTAAAATAAATGATGGTTTACCCCAAGGATCTGTTTTAGCACCCCTTCTGTTCAATTTGTATACTCATGATTTACCGGAAACATCTTCAAGAAAATTTACTTACGCTGATGACATTTGTTTGGTGAACCAGAACCCCAACTTTTCTGATGCGGAAACAACTTTATCAGCTGATCTGGAAAAGTTAGATGACTACTTCAAGAAATGGTGCCTCCATCTAAATCCTCAGAAAACAGTTATTTCAACATTTCATTTGCGCAACAGACAAGCACACTATAAACCAGAAGTTAAATTCAGAGGCCAACTATTGCCTTTTTGCGGCACACCAAAATATCTGGGTATAACACTGGACAGAACTCTAACTTTCAAACAGCATCTCTCAAATGTGGCTGCCAAAGTCAAAACGAGAAACAATATTCTCCATAAGCTTGCTGGTACTTCATGGGGAGCCAGTGCTCATATTCTAAGATCCACAGCCTTAGCTCTGTCATACTCTGTTGCTGAATACTGCTGCCCATCCTGGATCAATAGTGTCCATACAAAGAAGGTAGATATGCAACTCAATCAGGCAATGAGGATAATTACGGGATGTATTCATAGTACGAACACCATATGGCTTCCAGTGCTATGCAACATCTCACCCCCAGCACTAAGAAGATCAGAAGCTCTTTTAAAAATCTGGAAAAAATATCCTAAAGAACCCTCGGCTGCCTATACATCAAGACATAATTCAAGCGAAACACCAACGCTTGAAATCAAGAAAACCACCATGGCGCACAGCAATCAACCTCACAGAGTCCTCTTTCAACACCAATAAGCTGTGGAAAACTCAGTGGGAGCAGTCATCAGTAGCCAATAAAAATCTAGTTGAGGACCCCTCAGTAAAGTTACAAGGTTTCGAACTCCCTAGGCGGCAGTGGAGAATCATCAACCGAATTCGAACAGGACAAGGCAGATGCGCCTACTTATTATACAAATGGGGCTGGGTAGATTCTGCAAATTGTGACTGTGGAGCCACCTTACAGACAATAAATCACATCGTTTCTGACTGTCCTCTTCGGGCCTACAAGGGAACAATGGCGGAAATCCATGATGCGTCGATCAGTGCAGTTGACTGGATTAAAACATTAGATCTCGAGATATGAAATTGTACAAGCTTGTCATATGTATATTTCCTATTGTGTACCTCATAAATAATCATACGATAAATAAATAAATAAATGATCTTTATTTTCTATTTCTCTGATTTCAGGGTAAACTTTCGATATTAAGTCCTCAATGTTACTTACTCTTTCTCCTAAATCGCGATCAATTTCAATTTTATTTTCAAAATGAGGTACTTTCCCGTCTCCTATTAAAAGTAACTTTGAAGGAAAAGTTATACTACCTACCCCCAAATGTGCTCTCATATTTGTAGTTAATTTTAAAATGTTAACAAACTTCCATAATGCAAGACTTTACAATGTCTGCTCTAGTTCCCCTTACTATTACTGGTAAAGTTTGTCGAAAGTCCCCAGCAAACATAACAGTAATCCCACCCATGATTTTATCACAGCTTCTAATATCTCTAAGAGTCCTATCTAGAGCCTCCACATGAGCTCTATGGATCATGATACATTCGTCCCAGATTATTAAACTGACATCTTGTGAAACTTTTCCCAAAGGACCATTTTTACGTATAGAGCACACGCTATCTTTCTGTAAAGAAACAGTTAGGGGCAGTTTAAAAGTGGAATGAGCTGTGCGTCCACCTGCTAATAAAGTTGCAGCGATACCTGACGACGCTACTGCCAAAGCTAGCTTTCCCTGAGACCTTACTTTTGCTAATATAAGATTAGTAATAAAGGTCTTGCCGGTTCCACCGGGAGCATCCAAAGAAAAATACTTTTCCTTCATTAAAACGAACACATCGCATAACACAATTATACGCGGTCACCTGGTCATTAACTAATTTTGGTTCATTTTGAGTAATATACTCATTTAATTCATTTAGATCATACGGTTTTCGCAACGCTACTTCTAACGGATCCAGATGATTAATTGAATTAATCCTTTTTGATACAGGAAGCCCAAAATCGGTTAGTGATTTATCGCAAATCTCATCGCTGCATACAACCGTTCAGAAGGGAGCCGACCGCGCGTAATATCTTCTAAGATGTTCATTGAAATTAAGTGATGCCAAAGACAATTTTGTTCACAATTAAATACTCTTAATCAACAACACATTTATTTGGATAAAGATTAATATTATTATGTTGATACAACTATAACAAATAATTGGTAATAATGCATTAATTTCGACCAAATTTGATTACCATAAAAACGGTTCTAGTGAGTTAATCTTAAAAGATAGACATATACTGTCGCGGACATTTTATTAGATCATTTCAAGAGGAATAATCCTCTCATACATATTTTTTTTGGTATCTTGAACCGTTTTCGCAGCGCACGCAACAGAAGCCCTCAAAGATGAATAATTTTCCCCGTTTTTTCCACATTTTCCATTTTTTCTTCGCTCCTATTAGTCGCAGCGTGATGTTATATAGCTTAAAGCCTTCCTCGATAAATGGTCTATTCAACACAAAAAGAATTTTTCAATTCGAACCAGTAGTTCCTGAGATTAGCGCGTTCAAACAAACAAACTCTTCAGCTTTATAATATTAGTATGGATAAGATAAAATGTGTCGTTTTTGTAATAGAAATAAGTACAAGAGAGTAAATGTTTTTTTCAATTTATAATTGTGTCACAAGTTCAAAAAACCTGAAAACAATGGGGATTTTGGTTTGCTAAACAACAATTTCATTAAAAGGTGCTTTATTTTAATTTGCCAAATTTGGTAATAGAAATCAAGAAGAAAATAATATTTTTAAAGACATCAAGAGATTGTTTAAAAGTAATAATAATAACGAGAGCTTGCTTAAGAAAAATAATCGGTTTTATAGAAAAAAGTGAACACAATTATTTTCCAACCAAGCAACATTGTGTAAAAAAAGTAATGATTTAATCTTTTAATTCAGTCAGATTATAAAAATTTTATAAACATCATGAGCACTCAAGCTATTACAGTACTTAACTTCAGGAAATGTTAGTTCAACTCAAGCATTATCACATACAAGTAATCTTGGTTCAGTCTTGTTACATTTAGGTAATTAACTCCACAAACGTCACAACATTTCATAGAAAGATTTATAAAAGCTTGGTATAGCATTCTTAGGAATAAGCTTAGGAAATTTACCTTCTTTTGAGAAATTCCCGGTCTTGAATTAAATGCTTGATTTAATGCGAACTTTTCTTCTTCCTTTTGATTATTATTGCCTCTTTAAAGTCATCCGCATATGAGTATGTATATATATATATATATATATATATATATATAAACAGAATTGGGAGAATCACTTCCAGCATCTTTACTTCTGATAATTTGAATGCTGCCTTGCTCCGAGGATCTATGTCTCCAGTCACAGCTTTACTGTCAAAGAATTATGTTACAAGGATTTCTATGACCTTTAGTGACACGGAAAGGTACTCTGCTTTTTTCGCCGATCGAATGTCTCTGGATCGAATTGCGGAGATAAAGGAATTAGGAGTACATGCTTCTGATAATGCGCTTAACCATTCTCTCTATCAATGAGTGAACAGAATCGCCTTTATTCTGAGAGTGGTCTTTAACCAAGAATTTGTGTGTAATTGATTTCAGGCCTAAATAACGTGTGGAGTATAAGTAAAGAGCAAGAATAAATTAATTTTTCTGCTGCCCTGCACAGTTGTCCGAGTAAAATGTAACATCTGCATCTTGTAACATCAGCAATCTTTTTCAAATAATGAAGGACACATGTATTTAATTAATTTGCACCACGATGGCCGTTTGCTTCATCCCACACACACATGTATTGCTCTTCGAGTCATACATAGTGAAATAGAAAACATTTAATTCGGATGTATAGTAGAACAGAGAAGCATCCTATTTAGGAAGTTCCATTACAACCTGTATACGACCACAGCATCTGTCTGAATTTGCTTTGTCTGTTTTTTTCTCTCCTCTCTTCACAATTGTCTTTCGATAAGAGGTTGATTAAATTTTTCTTGTAACCTCTGTTTTTCTTCACTGGCAGCATTTTCAAAAGCTATGCAAGTTTCACATAAATCTTTCTTTGTAAAGAAAAATGAAATATTATATTCTTTTTTAATATTCTATGAAATGTAGTTCAGTTGGCAAAAGGAACTTCTTTTCTTTGCAGATAGCCACATAGTCCTTGTGGATGTCTGCAATTGATTTGCTTCCACCAATGAAGAGCCTCGTTGTATTTGCCCTTAGGTAATGGCTTTCAGTTTTCGGTATCGAATCTAGTATGTGCTGCCTCACGCCTTCCCTTATCATTGAATCTGAAGATTTCTGGTTACCATATTTACCTGTTCTATCAGGTTCCAATAGAACATTTACAAGTTTATTTGGTTTTTCCAGCACCATGCGAAGGTATATCTAAGGTTGTTTTGAAGAACAACTTACATACTTGAATCCTTTGGTTATTTTGATTGAAATAAAAAGCATTATTAATGTTTCTACGTTGACTTCTCATCCCTCCCACACGAATATATCGGTATCTGGGATTAACTGTTTGCATCGAATTCGCAATAAATTGCCTTTGTTTCTCAATGACAATGTAGGATATCAAGATGCAGCCAAAAGCAAAGTTTTTTTTATTTAATGTCGATGTTTCAACTTTTATTGAGTCTTACTTTTTTTTGAAGGCAAAAATTAATGTCAAGGAAAAAAAAGGTAAAAACGTAGTTATAACATGTATAAAATTGTCATGTCATTTCATCTTTATAGAAACATCTGTAACTTTCATAATGTATTGCTTGTTTTCTTCTCTTTTTTGGATTGATTTTAATTTTTTATTTAAACTACAGGACCCCAAAAAAAGTCGAAACCTCGGCATTGAATTAGAAAACTTTGCTTTTAATTGTCAACCGCAATTTTCTTTCTTAATGTATATAATTAATTACAATCTTTCAATTTAAAAAAAATAAGTGTCCCATTTAGTGTTGATATCAAAATTTTAGTAACAAGAGTGACATAAATATCAATCATAGAAGACGAAAAATATGTTTGAGGAGAATATTTCATGCAAGAACGTCACATCGTCTCAAACCACAAAGTGTAGTTTAAGCAATGTGGTAATATGTAATAACGTCATAACTGAAAATAATCCAACGACAAACAAGATGGCTTGCATCAAGAGCGACACATTAAGGAATAAAACTAAAGGCATTTAAGCAGATTATTTCAAAAAGAATGTCACAAGTTGAAATAACACATTATTGAATAAATGTAAATATAACGTGAATAATCTTACCACTTAACCAATATAGTCATAAACAAAAATACACCGCTCTTGAAGAAACATGTCGCTATGTTACTTGACAACAGCCAAAACTCAACTGATATATGACAGTGTTGTGAATAAACTGGAGGGCGGTCTGTTGAGAAACAATAGTGACATAATCTGCTCTCTCTCAGCGAATAATTGAAGCTCAAATGTGTCGTTCTACAAACTAAAAGTATATACGAAAATGGATCATCCTTTGGTCATAACTCAATAAAGGTCATTTTTTAGTTATGTCACTGTTGCAGCAAATGAGCGATATGACTTTGTCAGATGCTTCCAGAGAGGCAGTATATTTAAGAAATCTGTTATTTGAAATCACGGGCAATTTGTGTATGATTACTATCTCTAGTGACAGTCAGAGTGCATTGAAGCTTACAAGTAATCAGCAAATACATAAGAGGTCTAAACATATTGATGTTCGTTACCATTTTATCCGCGATGCTGTATTAAACAAATATATTAAACTTGAATTCATGGAAACTGCTGAAATGCCAGCTGACTTGCTCACTAAAGCTCTTTGTGCCTTCAAACATTACAAACTGATGAACAAAATAGGATTATAAAGTAATATATTGTAATGTTCTGTGAGGCTGTAACTTATTTCGATATAGTGGGGGTGTTATAATATGATATCGAAATAAAATTGTCTTAGGCTTAGTATCTATGCTGTCCATGGATATTGTATATTCTCTGTGGTGAATAAAAAAAAAAGATTCTGTTGCATTCTTGCTTAACCGTGAAACTGATGTGTTTTAATATACACATGTTGTTGTTGTTGTTGATGTTTAAGGGCGCGTCGACGAGGTCATTAGCGCCCTAACGGTTACCAGCTACAACTGTGACTAAAAAATATACTAAAATACTGTCTGCATGGCCGACCCTTTTACAGTTGACCATGCAGACAGCAAATAAAATAAATCACAAAAATAAAACGTAGCCTTAAAGGGGCCACCACGACCTAAGGCTTTCAGAACACCTGGATGGCTGTAGGGGGGCCAAACAGGTTCGCCGAAGAATTAAAAACCACTACATGTCTCGCTGGCTGTATAATGGCCAGCGAGAATGGGATTATAACCATTTAAAAAATTTAAACAGTACACATGGAAGGGTGGCTGTAAAGAGGCCACCCATCCATCGTAAAACTAGGCCGATCTGCCTAAAATTTTAGGCACTAGACCGGCCAAAACACAAAATTTTAAAACAATCGCCACGTTGCTGGTCTCGTTGTTTAAAATGAGGGACAGATCGTTGACCATGCCAACGTCTGCCCTTAAGTCTAAAAACAGTACACAGTATATTAAAATGTGGCGTACCGTCAAAGGTACGCCACATGCATCACACTCCGGAGGGTCCTCTCGGCGGAGAAGGAAACCATGTGTCAGAGGACAGTGCCCTATACGGAGGCGAGTGAGGAGAACCTCATCCCTCCTCGCCCGCTGGAAGGAGCTGCTCCACGGCTGAACGGTCGGTTTGACCAGCCGGAGCTTATTATGCTCTACTTCCAGCCACTGCCTTTCCCACACCTCAAAACCAATTCTCTTCACCGCCGAGGCAAGGTCTGACTTTGGGACCGGAGCAAAGACAATTCTGACCTTGTCGCAGGCTAACTTGGCAGCTATATCAGCTGCCTCGTTCTCCCTGATTCCCACATGGCCGGGTACCCAGCAGAATAACACCTCCTTTCCGTGAGATTGGAGAGAAAGGAGGGCGTCCTGGAAGTCCTAGACTAGACGATCTGCTGGGTACATATTTCCTAGGGCCCGAATACAGTTCAGGGAATGACAGCATATGATGTATCTCGTATTGCGCATTACCCTCATATGCTGGAGCGACTTTAATACAGCGTAGCACTCAGCGGTGTAAACGCTGCACCAGCCATCCAGTTTGTAAGTGTAAGTCGCTCGCGGGAACACTACGGAACAGCCAACTCCGTTAGCCTGCTTAGACCCATCCGTATACATCGGGGTAAACGTGTGATGCTCATTTAGAATGTCTCTAAAAACATTATTAATAACACTGTCAGCAGTACAAACTTTGTTGTACCGAGACAGGTCTAGAATTATTCTGCGCCTCTTTAAAAGCCAGGGAGGAGATTTACTCCAACCCTGGTGATAAAAAGATGGAAGCTCTAATCCATATTGTTCTAAAACAGCCTTTGTACGGTAGCTGAACGGTTTAGTGGCTCTATGCCGGTTGGTATAGAGCCGCTCGTAGTTGGGGTGTAGAACTATGTCGTACACGGGACTGCCAGGTGTTATGGCAACATGAAGGTAGTGTCGCACCATGAGGACTTGCCGGCGGATGGTGAGCGGCGGCTCGCCCGAGTCAGCACAAATGCTGACAATAGGGCTGGTGCGATATGCACCCGTGGCGAGCCGAATTCCAGCATGGTGGACACTATCTAGTATACGGAGATAGCTGTCCCGTGCCGAACCATACACGATACAACTGTATTCCAGCCGCGACCGTACAAAGGCTCTGTAAAATTGTAACAGGCAGGAGCGGTCAGCGCCCCATGACCTGCCACACAGACTTTTGAGGCTCTGGCTTTCACAGGTTAATCTGTTGTCTAAAATGAGGCCCAGAAACCGAACTGTTTGAGTAAAACTTAAAACGGTGTTCCCCAGGGTAAGGTGAGTCTCTGGTAGAAGACTTCTGCTGCGAGTAAAAACTACACACCGGGTTTTCTCAGCGGAGAAACGAAAACCGGTGTGCACTGACCATTCGTCCAGCCTGTTCAACGCGAGCTGCAACTGCCGCTCAGCGCTTCTCAGGCTGGACGATACAATAAAAATTAAAAAGTCGTCCACATATAAGGAGTACCATAGGGGACTCCTTATAATGGCTGCTATGCTATTAATGGCAATGGCAAAAAGCGTAACGCTTAAAACTGACCCCTGAGGGACACCGTTTTCCTGAATAAAAAGATCAGACACTTCACTACCGAACCGGTACCGGAAGCAACGACCAGATAAAAATGACTTTAAAAAACGGGTTAGGTTTCCCTAAAACCCCATTCATGTAAATGTTTTAAAATCACATGCCGCCAGGTAGTATCGTAGGCCTTTTCAAGGTCGAAAAAAACACCCACAAGGTGTTGGGTGCGGATGAACGCATCCTGTATTGCCGCCTCCAGGAGGATCAGGTTGTCCAAGGTGGAACGGAACTTCCTGAATCCACACTGAAAGCGGCTCAGAAGGTTTTGGGATTCTAGACACCAGACGAGGCGGCGATTGACCATCCTCTCCAGTGTCTTACCCACGCAGCTTGTAAGGGCGATGCTACGAAAGCTACCTGGCAACAATTTGTCCTTACCAGGCTTTAAAATAGGGATAAGTGTTGCTTCTTTCCACGAGTCGGGAAAGTGTCCTCCGGTCCAAATATCGTTAAAAAATCTAGAAGGTACTTTTTAGCATCCTTACTGAGATGCCTCAGCATCTGGTACTGGATCAGATCAGGCCCTGGAGCAGTGTCATTTGCGCTGTTCACCGCTGACTCCAGCTCCCATGATGTAAATGGGCAGTTGTAGGCCTCTGTATTCGACGAATCGAAGCACAGCGGGCGCCTCTCGGCAGCGACTCTTCGTCGCTGAAACCGAGGGTCAAAGTTAGCGGACGAAGTGATGGTGGCGAAGTTCTCCGCCATCAGCTGCGCTATGCTTCGTTCGTCAGTAATTATCCGTCCGTGATCCAGTAACCCAGATACTGGTGGGCGGGAGTACCTTCCAGATATACGGCGAATGGACTCCCATACTTTCGACGAAGGTGTGGAACGATTTATATTGCTCACAAAGCTCTGCCATGACCTCTTCTTCCTCTCCTTAATAACTCGACGCGCCTTAGCTCTGGCAATACGGAACGCTGCTAGGTTGTCAGATGTTGGGCACAACCTAAAACGACGCAACGCCCGTCGGCGACCCTGGATGGCGGAACGACATTCATCGTTCCACCAGGGGACCGGCGTCCTTCGCAGCGTTCCGGAGCTCTTCGGCATGGAAACGTCAGCTGCACGGTGAATCACTTCTGTGAAGTGATTCACCTTCTCCTGTATAGTCTCACAGGGCTCTAGTAATAAGGATCGGCAGAAGAGTTGCCTATCTGCATTACTGACGTTCCATTTGCGTCGGTTATTCCCTCCCCCTCGCTCACACTCGACGTGCATCCAAATAGGAAAGAGGTCGCTTCCATGGAGGTCGCGATCCACGTCCCACCGCACGGAGTCCGCAATTGAGGGGGAACACAAGGAAAGGTCAATGGCAAAAGACGTACCGGAAGCAGTGTTGAAATGAGTCATTTGCCCTGTATTCAGGATACAAATTTCCTCCTGCTCAATCAATCTACCGACCACTCGGCCCCGGGGGCAATCGGTGGCGGAACCCCACAACGCACTGTGGGCGTTGAAATCTCCCAAAAGGAGAAAGGGCCGAGTGAGTTGTCGTACGATGCCAACCAGGTCGTCGTAGCCGACTGACACACTGGGTGGCAGATAGACAGAGCATACGGTCAGTTGGATTGGACCGTGTATTTTCACCGCTACTGCTTGTAATGTGGAGGTGAGAGCAACGGGTTCGGAGTGGACAGTGTTTCGGACCAACACCGCCACTTCTCCCTTAGATCGATCACCCTCGGTATCGTCCTTTCGGAATATGTCATATCCTCTTAGCACTGGCTGGTATAGTGGTCTGAAATGTGTCTCTTGCAGACAGAGACACAATGGATCAGACCGTGCTAAGAGTTCGACTTCCTCCTTGTGAGCCTGAAAGCCGTTAACGTTCCACTGAAGTATGGGAGCCATCCTACCTATTTAAAACAACGCCCCCCCCCCCCGGATCGGGTGGGTCCTCCAATGGTAGATGCTGAGGAATGGAACAAAGTTCATCCACCAGCATGACGTCTTCGGTGTCCGAAGACGATTTTCGTTGTGAGGCCTCGGAGTCTTGCGGAATTTTCTTTCGCCGAGGCTTGTTCCACTTCTTCTCCTTTCCAGAGGGGGATCTGGGAGGAGATTTCACAAACATAGTGGGGTCCGTTAGCTTAAATTTCGGACCCCTAACCTTCTGCACTGTTTGCCATCCGCTACCGGCAGATGGCGTTGCCGTTAACCCTACTCTTGCAGATGATGTTTCTGCTTCAGGGGCCGCTTCTGCTGTTGCAGAGGGACTCACTGCTGTAGCGGATAGCAGTGTCTTTGCTGGTGGAATTGCTGTCAATGTGGTAGATGTTGTCAGAGTATTGCTACCGACGTCCGAGGTGTAATGACCTTGATGGGTGTGGCACCACGTCTGCACTGACATGAGCACATTGGACTTGTGCCCATGTCCGCAACGGACGTCTGGGTAGCAATATTTTCTTTCCTGACGGGAGTTGATAACGTCTTCGCTAAGCTGGTAGCGAAGACAGGTGGAGCAAGAGCCTTATATCGCTTCTTAGCTTCGCGATACGATATGCGCTCTTTCGTTTTCAACTCCTGTATATTTTTTTTTTCCAGATACAATAGACACTCTCTGCTCCAGGCTGGATGTGCCCCGAAGCAGTTGACACACAACCTGTGGGAGGGTGTAACTAATGCCTGGCTCATGTGCAGCCTTTCCGCATTTCCCACAGGTGGGGTTGCCATTGCAGGTCGCCGTCGTATGACCGAACCGCTGGCACTTAAATCAGCGC
The DNA here is from genome assembly GCA_031002005.1 of Vandiemenella viatica. Classification (NCBI taxonomy): domain Eukaryota; kingdom Metazoa; phylum Arthropoda; class Insecta; order Orthoptera; family Morabidae; genus Vandiemenella; species Vandiemenella viatica. Next base: position 60,953,224 of record JARYHS010013630.1, read on the forward strand.
ATTGGGTCCGGTACATACGGGCGAATATTCAAATATCCTGCTTTGATGTTTTTGGGCAACGTCGGAGTGTCGAACGTCAGGACGAAGGTGGCTGTCTTCTCAAGACTGCCGCTAACCCTTCGTTTAATCTGACGAACCTCGACCACATGTTCTGTTGACCACTCCTTAAGGAGTTCCTCGGTCTCTAAATCCATAAGGTCCCTGCTGGTGATGACACCTTTACTTGAATTCAGAGTTTTGTGGAGTTCGCACTTTACTGCGAACTCCCCGAGCTTCTCACACTTAAGGAGTTGGACAGCCTGCCTCTGGGTGGATGTTTCCAAAAGCAGTGACCCTTTCTTCAGCTTTTTTACAGATTTGAGGGTACCCGCAATACCCTCTAAACCTTTCTGAACATAGAATGGAGAGACTTTCTCAAAAGATCCCTCCACCCTTGTCATAATAACGAAGGCGTTGTCAATATTACAACCCTTGCTGTTACTGTTTACATCCGGGGGAGGGCTTTCAACCCTAGCCCGTTTGTAAGAACTGGGTGTGTTTTTATTTACCTGCGACACACCCGGGCCGCAGGGGTTTTTTGGGAGTAGGAATTTTGGTCCCACGAGTAAAAACCATTTAAGAAAGAAATGCTATTACAACAGGGGTGCGCAGGTGCCCCTGAGGTCGCACGTTAGCGGGTGGTTTGCCTCATCACTCATCCACCTCCTCAGCACGTATCCGACCTTGAGGTTGAGTTTTTTTTTTTTTTTTTTTTTTTTTTTTTTTTTTTTTTTTTTTTTTTTTTAATAGAGGTTTGTACCGTCCTCGCGATCCGGGCGATGAAGCCAAGATCCCCGTTCTCCTAGGCACACATCGTTCCACCGCCACGCCCTACGGTGGTCGTTGAAGCATGGTAGGAGTTTACGGTGTGGGAAACTTGCGGCGCTAACAAGTTTCCAGCTCGGGCACCGCGGGTTCGCCAAACCCGTACCTGGCACTTGCGTACCAGGCCCCTGCGGGGAATATACACACGACGTAATGAAAGTTATTGATGTAGGTTCACAAGTAGATGCAATTTTTTTTTTAGATTTCCAGAAAGCCTTGGACTCTGTGCCACACAACCGCCATTTAGCGAAGCTTGCAGCGTACGGTATATCGGATCAGCTTTGTGAATGGATAAAGGATTTTCTAACTAGTCGGTCGCAGTATGCCGTCGTTGAAGGAGAATGTTGTTCTAATCTAGATGTTACATCGGGCAGGGCCGGCGTTAGGGGGGGGGGGGGGTAAGCGGGCTAGAAGTACCCGGGCCCCGCCGGCTGATGGGGGCCCCGATCACCGACTATAGGGGCCCTCAGGCCATGAAGCCAAGAATACGCCCATTGTCGCCTGGCCATTTTGTAGAGCTAATCGCCCATTTTACCCGGTACCCGAAATTCCTAGCGCCAGCCCTGACATCGGGTGTATCTCAAGGAAGTGTAATAGGACCACTTCTTTTCTTAATTTGCTGATGATGCGGTTATTTATAGGGAAGTGAGAAATTTGGCCGATTGCTTAGAAATTCAGCGTGATCTGGATGTTATTTTGGCTTGTTGCGCTGAGTGGCAACTTACTCTGAATTGTAAAAAAGTGCAAGACAATGAGCATAACTAACAAAAAGAATCCAGTTATTCAGAAATACGAGTCAAACAATACAGTTATTGATGTGGTCGATTCTATGAAATATTTGGGAGTAACAGTACAAAGGAACATGAAATGGGACATACACATTAATTCGTTAGTAGGTAGAGCAAATTCTAGGCTTCGATTCATAGGTCGAATCTTGAAAAATTGTAATGAACAAAGGAGATAGCGTACAAATCTCTTGTGCGTCCACATTTAGATTATTGTTGTGCCATTTGGGATCCGTTTCGTATGGGGTTGATCGAAAGTATAGAGAAAGTACAGAGAAGAGCCGCTCGATTCGTGACCGCTTGCTACAATCCTTTTGAAAGCGTCACAGAACTGATTAGTAGACTAGGCTGGGAGTTTCTGATAGATAGACGACACACGTTTCGTTTAAACTTATTGGTAAACATGCCTACTCCCACTTTCACGTGTAGTGAAATACTTCTTCCACCAACCTATTTCAGTCGGAAGGACAGGAAAAATGAAATTAGAGAAATAAGGTGCTGCACTGATTCTTATATGAATTCTTTTTTCCCCTCGTACCATTAGGGATTAGAATGCACAACAAAGAGATTAGCTTTGGTGCTGAACACCCTCTGCCACCCACAATTTTGTGAATTGCAGAGTATATATGAAGATGGAGATCTATATAACTTGAAACTTAATCGTGTTAGTATAATTTTTCAAGCTAGCTTGTTGAATGATTAAACACTTATTCCAAATAATTAACTATTTATCTGGATTTGCTCTTAAAGCTGCAGAAGATGTACAAAATCAACTTGTCAGTCTTGTATCATTAAATGGGTGTATCCAGAATCATTGTTTTCATTAAAAATATATTTTTTGAAAACGAGGTAAGCTAATACACATTTCCTTTTGCATACATCTATTACGAATGGTGTGACTGGCTGTCATATTACTGCAGTGTACATGTAGATGTAGGAGTAGGTAAGATGCAGCAGGCCTTTAGTAATAAGGGCGTGAATGGTAAGTATAGGAAAAAAGGGTTCAGCTGCTAGGTAGTAGCCATGGGAGAGGCATAGGCTGTCTTCTGCAGAATCAGTTAGGTACAGTTTACCAGGTCACAAGTTTTCTCAAACCTAGGTCGGGTAATAGATGATATAGGTTCACTTTGTAGGAGTTTCACTAATGACGACAGAGTAGTAATAGTGCGAGGTGTGGGGAATAATACTGATAGAAATGTGAGTTATAGTATAGAGAGTGACCTGAGGTAGGTGTTGAAGGAGGCACAGCATACCACGGTGGAACTCGTGCAGGTCCTAAGTCGCCATGACCGGTAACAATTGAACTAAGCTGTGAGGCAGGTAAATGTGGAAACGGAAGTGCTACTTGTAAAAGGCATTAATTCTGTCTTGGGTGTTGTGCCTGTGGACACCAATGGTAGGAAGGGTTTCACTAGGCATGGTCTACAACTAAGTAGAAGCGGCAAGGGGTACTTTCTGAGTTATAAGCCAAAGCAGTAAGGGAGCCCATTTCCAGTGATGATGGGGTCAGGACTGTGCCTTTCTTTTTTTAGGATAGGGGCTGCTGGTGAAGGGATGGAAATATATGATCAAAGTGATTCTGATTGTAGATGTTAAAGAAATAGATGAAGCTGTTGAAACAATAAATGACTGGGGTAAAACTGAGAAGGAGGTTAATGCTGAAAATATAAATCCAGTAATAAAGGTGTTACTGGTGAATTGTAGAAGTATAACGAACAAAATAATCGATTTTGTAAACTTTTAGAGATACACAAACCACAAGTAATAATTGGGGTAGAGTGTTGGTTAAAAGAAGAAGTACTAGACACTGAGGTTTTTCCCGATGGTTACCGGGTGTACCGCAGAGATAGAGGAGCAATTGGTTTAGGAGTTTTCATACTAAGTTAACAAAAACTACCACAGTTTACTGGTGTTAATAGGATCATGACCATGAGTTACCTGGTGTAGATTTCTGGGGTAATAAAAAAGAAAAAATCAGGGTATTGTCTGCTTACCGCAGTGGAAGAATGACAAATGGAGATGAGGCTCGTGGGGAGAAATTAAATTCATACTCAGATATCAGAGGTGAGAATAGAATGGTTATTATTGGTGGGGATTTAAATTTACCAGGTGTAAACTGGGTAGGAAATAAGATGAATAACACAAGGGAACAGAGATTTGTAAATACCCTAATAAGGGAAGGAGAATTTTCACAAGTGATAGACCAGAACACTTGCAGACCAAATATTTTCGATATATTCCTAATAAAGCCCGATGATAACCTTGTGGGGTGTCAAGTAACTGAAGGAATAAGTGATCATGAAGCAGTTGTGATGGATATTAGAGGATTCGGTAAACCAGCAGCCAATATTGAAGGGGCAAATAGGTACAATTATAAAAGGCACAAATTTTGAATTTGAAGAGATATTTCAGAGAACGTTTAAGCAAATGGAAGGAAGGCACAAGTACAGAAGAGTTCAAGGAGATAATAAGAAAGGGGGAATAAAAATTTATTCCAAAACCAGGGCCACATTTAAGCATAGTCTTTATAGGCTCTAGCCTTGGGGCCTGCACCACAACCTTGGGTCTCCCGCCTGGGCCAGTAGTAGAGCTAAATAGGTCGAATTTTCAAAATTTAAGCGACAGGGGGCCCCGCACAACCTGTATAGCCTAGGGGCCCAAAGAGCCTGAATGCGGCCCTGTTCAGAACAGAAAATAAAGATAAGTAGAGAACCTGTGTACTATACTAGGGAGGTGAGGAAGTTACAGAGGTTGGTGAGAAGAGAACACAACGGAGTTAAGAGACAGCAGGAGAGTAGGGAATATTTAAAACAACTAAACAAGAACCTAATAATAGCTAAGAAGGTGGTTAAAGATGGGTTTATGTAGAATACTGTCAGTGCAGGGGGACCAATGACTGTTGCATCTAGAAATTTCTATGGCTAGAAAACTGAGGGCAGGGAGGGTGTTGAGATGTTTATAGATAAGGATGGAAAAGAAGTTACTGAGGATTTGAAAAAGGCAGAGATTTTAGGTAAGTAGTTTAGTGAGAGCATTAGGGACAATGAATCAGAAATGGGAAGATCTAACTCCTAGAAAAGGTTAACATAACAATGAACAGACTAAAAAATTTGAATTTCATCCTGGGGATATCATGAAGGAAATAAGAAAACTGGAAAAAAAAAAAAATAAAAAAAACATAAAGGGGCTGGTGTAGATAATATTACTACAGATGTCTTAACTATAGCCGGATGTGACATTGTACCTTATCTTGAAATATTATTTAAATTGAGTCTGGATACTTGCTGCTTACCACAGGACTGGAAAAGTGTGATAGTAGAGCTGGTACCTAAAGGAGAGTTGAGAAATAGCGTTGAAAATCACAGGCTGATCAATTTGAAATCAGTGGTAGGTAAATTAATGGAGAGATTGATATGCAACCACATCAGAAATATATGTAATTAACGTAAGTGGTTTTCAAGTAGGCAACTAGGCTTAGGCAGGGATATTCATGCGAATCTCAGTTGATGGGATAAATGCAAGATATTTCATATGAAATGCACAAGGGAGGCCAAATTGATAGTGTAGCATTAGATCTTTCAAAGGCTTTTGACAGAGTGAGCCATAAAATGGTAGTAAATTTCAGCTGTTGAAGCAGTGGGGAAAAAAAGGACTTTAGCGCTAGCATTAATCCATGACATTTGCAGTTTGGAGGTGATAACAGAGCATGATTAGCGTCTGTTAGCAAGTAACAGCAACAAACCTAAAAGACTCGGTGACATTGGGAATATTCTGTAAATAAAGTTATTGCAACAACAAAAACTTTTAGTGGACAGATATAGTGTTGTAAAAACGAAAAAAAATAAACAGTTATTTTCTGACTTGGAGAGAAAAAAAAAAAAAAATGTGGAAAAAAACTGTGAAAAAAAAACGTTTTTTTTCTGGGACATGTTTTTTTCATAACTACTAAATCTCAAATTTGTGAGGCATTTATCATTTAACATGACTGTTTTAGAGTTTATACTAAGTACTTTTCTTAATTTTAAATCTTCTATATTTTTCAGGTTCAGTAGAAAAGAAAATTACGAAAATATTGGCAACATTGACTGAAGTTTTCTTTTACAAATGGGGACTTTCCGAAGAGGCTAGGTTGCTTGAGAAGGAATCCCTGTTGTTTGGATTGATACTCGCTGTTTGAACCAGTGCTGCCAGTCCTACAAATTTATCTGTAGCCTACGGATCTTTTCATAAAATTAGGAATTTTAAATTTATCTATGGTTTTTTGCCTCTTTTTATTACTTATTATGCTTTCCTTACATTTGTATAGTTGTAAAACTCTCAGCGTATAGTGATACCGAGTCATTAAATTGTCAGTAATAATGAATCGTGTCCTTGCAACCGTTGGCGTAAACAAAAGGAAATAAGCTCCCATTTTGTATGATAATAGATTTAAATTCAAACTTAAAAGACCTTAATACAGAATTATTGGCACAGTCTTTATGCACAGTGTGTACTTTGCTCATAATTTAAAATTGCAATCTCAAAATTTTTTGAGTACAATACAAGAAAAAACAGGAAAAGAAAATATAACTATTTCTGAAGTTATGGAGCTAGAGGAGACAGAAAAGAAACAGAAAATTCCGGCACTGAGTGAACTAGTGTCAGTAGTGCTGATACTATACTATGTTCAGACAAGAAGGGCGGGTCAAGGTCACTCCGCTCTATCCCCACCCCGCTACCCCAGCCCCTACAGGCGAAGGGGAAACAACTGCCGCGCATGCCCAAACGTCATCACGACGTATGTGGTACAATATGTTGCATCTAATTTGATGATTTCTTCAGAAAATCCAACATTTTAACTATTTGTCGTGACGAAAATGAGTGAATCGTATGTCATAGAAATTTCGGGTTTACCAATTACAATTTCATATATTAATAAATATAAAAATTATTTACATATCAATGAATAAAACTTACTGCTTCCAATCATTATTTTTAGTTTTAAAAGTTGCGCAAGACATTTCGACGATTAATTCCAATTTTTAGATGCCTTTCCCAGTTGAAGTTAATTCTCTAAACACATAGTTTAAATTTTGAAATGAAACAGATATTTACTCGAAGCGATAGTTTCTGTTTACAGAAATCGTTGATGAGACCACCATTGCGTTTAGTGTGTCACCAAATAAACTTCCTTGCGTGATTTTGATTTACCCACGTCTCGTCAAGGTAGATGACAGGTCAAAGAGGATGTTCCTTCCTTAAATCGTGCATTTTTCTAGGCCCTTGCTGCAATAATGTCTGTCCTTTCCATCAGAAAACGTCTACCGTCATTACATTTTCTGTATATGAATTCGAGTGCTTTTAATAATTTATACGCCTCCAGTGTAGTTAATTTTCTCTTTCAGTACTTCCCTCAATTTTCGTAAGGTAGGGTATTGACCTCGGTCATAAAATTCTAGAACGGAACGTCGAATGACATCTTTCTGAAAGTCATCCATCTCCGTGACCAGTTTTTCTCGGTGAATGTTTTTCTTGGCTCAGCTGGGCTTCGTTACGTACACACTGCACGGTTCGTAATGATACGCCGTCATTTTTAGCGGTTCCCTAAAAAGTATATTAACTTTCTCTTCAGAGTTTTCTAACGTCTTAAAAAACTATACACATAAAAAATAATGTCGCCTAATGTAACAACTATCTGATGCCATTTCATTTTTATAACGTTGTATCGTAATAAACACGACAATACTGCGACAAATGACAATTCCTGTAGGCAGCGGTCTGCTCGGAGGGGAAGGCTTCTGGAGGGGGTGATGAGGTGAGGCGCGGGACAAGGGGAATATGACCTTGACGCGCCACTTGAGAGTGAATATAGTATAGTGAATGTGGTACTGACATAGAGGATGAATAAAATTATGTTACCTATATATATATACATTTATGAATCATTATGTAAGACATTATATGATTCAGTAAGATTTAAAACACGCATGTAAAATGTAAGTTCCATATATAAAACTATAATTGATTAAAAATAGTGTTTTCTGAAGAAGAAAAAAAACCACAAATTTAGAAAAAAACAACGGTGCTAAGTTTTTTTTTCACAAAGTTGAAAAAGAAAAAAACAATTTTTTTTTCAGTTTGCAACACTAGACAGATAACATCACCCCCAAACCGAAAGTGATTTTCGGACAATGTGGATGGCAATTTCTCGGAAAAACATTAAGGGATTTGTGAAATGTGCAGCCAGAAGGTGAAGAAAGTACATAAAAGCTGAGACAGATGGATCAATGATTAATTTATACAAAGATGCAAATATTCCACATGTATATTCAAGTAGAACAGCTCCTTTTCCAACCCCTTTTACTTAGAAGTTCAAAAAGGGATTAACATTTATTTCCAGTGGTACAAAATTATTATTTTACAAAATTGTCACAGTTGCGAACAATAGATAACCAAGTCAACTTTTAGTGATAAACAACACATTTTAATTGGTTTTTTTTTAAACCAATATAAATAGGCTTATGAAATTTGCTTAGAAAAATTTTACTATACTTTTAAGTATCATACCTTACTATATACAAAGAGAGACAAGACATTTACAATTTGTAAACTTGTATCAATAATCTATTTTAAAATTAAAGATTACATTCACAAACAAGTTCCTACTTCATTCTTTAAAACATATATAAAACACGTATTATTGATTCAATATTCATAAAACATGAGATAATAGTGAATGAAATACATAGGTAATGTTTATACAATTTCAAAATTGATTACTCCTTTGGCTTTAAAAGATATCAAGTTATATAAAACTGAAATATATTATTGTTTGTAAGATCAAATTCACAGTTTCAGATATGCACCATCCAGCAATTACATTTTCTTGGCACCTAGTTTCATAGGACCCCCCACAACCCTAGTAGCTCTCCTTGCCTCCAGCTCTTTCTGACGCTGAAGTTTTCTTTCCTCTCGCTTCTTGCGAACTTCTTCAAGTCTACTTGAAGCTGAAATGAATCAAATAACACTTGATATTAAAACTTATTAAATTTTTTTGTGTAATAACTTTTAAGGAACAATACTTAACCATCATTTACAAAAGTTTAAGAATAGGGTTCAAGAAAACAGGAAGTATTGCACAGGGAATAACTTTAATTTTTGGGCTGAACTTTAGGTCACGGAGATCATCACATTTTTTAAATTGGTTTTACATACAACAAGCTGTCATCCTTATCCACATCACTGCACTTTACAAGGGAGTTTTGAAATTAATGGGAGTAAATGAGTGTACTGTAACAATTTACTATGTGTTTTTGTTTCAGGGTATACCTTGGCTATAAGCCTTCAGCAGTTCCCATCTGGAAAATCTAAGGATAAGTCTTTATGGGTAGGATTGCAATATCAAGACTCTGAAGGTTATGATGAAACTAGTAACTGTAAGAAGAAGCATGAATAATGACTGGATAAATGGGTAGCTTATTGGTGAAGACTCAAGGATGATCAAATAGTGAATTATACATTTGGACAACTAAATTCTAATATCACACATATCCTTTCGTAAAATATTATAGGTGTGAGTTGATTTAACATTTATCCTTGATCACCACACTACTTGCCTTCAGATAATCCCTCTTCATAACTCTCTGCTTCCATTGGTGATTTCTTACCCTCACCAGATCCTTAAGCATTACAACAACACACAAATCAAGTGTGCCAAATAATTCAGCCATTGGTATAAACATTGATACTGCTGTAGTACCTGCTATAATTTAAGGTATTAATTTGTAAGATGAAATATTGCAATTTATTTCCAAAATACAAAATAGGGTTGAATGTCATACGAAGCTTTCTGGTAATCAGATGTATTCGAAAGCTAAGTTGGTTCCAAAGTCAGATTTCTCTCACCAAGCATATAAAACAGGGTCCCCACTTTCATTATTTAAAACTGCAAAAAACACATTAGTTAATCAATGAAAGTACATCACATGATGTTAGTGTTAATTGTGGTCAAACAGAGATCATGTCTAGTCTCTACTCATTATACATGCTTTTGGAGCAATGTGATCCAAAAGGTTAAAAATAATCTTTAAATATATATACATATGTATAGATTCTATGAGTGGCTGTGTCTTGTGCAAGCCCAGCCACCTACCCCTGTTAACATGAAAAAGGTTTATCACCCGAAATATTGTATTTTCTTTGTTAGTGTGTTGTTTTGTGTTGCCACTGCCTTCCTCCGTTGAACTTTGGTGAGTGTTAGGCGTTTTTTCCCCTTTCTTTTCCATAATATATATATTTGTTCAATAGCACTAGGATGTCCCACACATCAGTATGTAATGAAATCATGAACATTGGTCAGTAGATTGTCAGATAGCGGTCAGAAAGAGTTGATGATGGCAGAGCCCTACTTGGCAGAAGATGGGACCCAGAAGGATTTTTTTTATGAAATATACAGTCTCCTGTAAATATATTAATGGTTTTGGTAGTGAAGAGGAATTAATAAACGTATTGGTGCCTAGATTAGCCAGGTAAACTCCATATTCACCAGTCACAAAATTTGTTCTGTCGCTGAGGCAGTTGAAATGTTGATGAGGTTGGATATTCAGGAGGAAAGTGCTCGGAGGACTGAGACTCCAGACTGAGGCAGACAGCCGCATTTCCAGGGCAAGCCGGAGCATGAAGCCAATGCGTGGAAGGGGGATGACCGGAACCACAGGAAGGGTTCTGGGTGTGTACTGATTGTCGGTGTCCATTCATTCTGATGGCCAGTGGATTTGTTGTGAGTCTAATGTAGGAGGCTGGGCAATGGTTACAAGTGAGTTGGTATATAAGGTGGGAGGATGCACAAGTGGCGAATCCTGTGATGGGAAAACTTTCCCCAGTTACGGGGTTGGTAAAGGTGGTGGAAGGCTGGTTTCTCATCAGGCCACTATACATGGCACAAACAATTTTAATACCTGCTTCTCGGTCCGCACCATCAGAGTCCTCTCAGATAAAAGCAGTATTTCAGAACTTATAAGGTAGGAACTGGCCTATCAGTACCAACTGGGGACCAAACAATCTCTAGGTCTAAATTTAAGATAGCACCAATTTTACTCCCACCCATTCCCCTCACTTCCAACTTCTCTCATAGAACCACCGCTCACCAGAGCCTATCTTTATAGATTGTGACTTCGAATTTTGCTTATTTTTAGTTTTAACTTAAAATTTCTGAAATTTTTTCAGTTGTTTGCTTATGTGTCCATTACTTGGTGGGCTTTTGGGACCATTAACTGAGGTATAATGCCCTTGCCCGACAGGTCCTTGTGTACAGTTTTGCTTTATACTTGCTATTCATCATCGTTTTCCATCCTGTGCTCTTCTACCCCCACCCTCACTTCCTGCCATGTTGTTTTCCCCCCACCATGAGCCAACGACATTGTGGCTCACACAGTTGGCTGCTGGTCGCTTGCATGCAGCCATTTCACTTCTACTGAGGAAGAGCCATGCTCGAAAATTTTATTCTTTGTGTGTTATAATAATTCTCTTTCCTTCATATTTTTACTTCTCATATTTATATACTTTCTTTATTTACCATTCAATTAATAAATATTCAGTTTAACATTTTTATTTCTTGTCACTACAACTTAACAAAATATTTCTCTCTTCTATCTCCGCCAAAGATCTTCCTCTTGTACTGTTTATCGTCCAGAGATTTTCATGTACTTTGTTCATCTGGTAATAACGACTCGTGGATACTTAAGAAATAATAATAATAACATGACATAAAACACTTTTAACAACATACACATATAACCAGCTTAACATTAATCCGATACAAAATAGTGAATTGAAAATACTACTGTCAATAAACAATTCCCACAGAAATAACATAAAAAAAGAAACATTAATTACTAACTCTTCAAAAACTAAGAGGCTGTGTATCCTTACAGTGTTCGTATTTTTTTCGTGTACCAACGCCGGAGGGATCCCCTTCTTTGATAAGCGGTGGTTTTTTATCCTATCCTAATGTTCAACTTTTAGCGCCTTTGTTTCCTAACAATGTATATATATATGTATATATATATATATATATATATATATAGATACATAGTTCCTAGGAAATAATAGTAGCTAATTAGCGAATGGATTTACAAAAAAAGGGATAGCGAAATGAACCACCATGAATGATGGTATCATGGAGTGAACACATAAATCAGCTATATCTTTGCCATTTGTGAACCGATTTTAATGAATTTTATTTTCAAAGTGATCCCATATAAATTTCACTGAGAAACCACTCCATCCACCTCTTTACACCCCATAATGTTTATACAAACCGCCTTGTTTTATATAATTTCTATGCAACTTTGTGCTTGTATAATTTAAAATAAAGTGAAAAATACTGTCAACCCCTCTTCCCCTTTCGACTCACCTGATTTTTCTCAACATTGTTTTTAAAAAGCTACAGTTGACACCATTTGATTGATGTTCACAAAAATTGACATACAGATTTATTTTTTTTCAAGGAGAAGTTTCTGACCAAAAAAATAAAAAAACCACCCCTCCTTTTTAATTTTTATACAGACTCAAATTTTTTACGTGATTTTGATAGAACTTTGCACACATATACTCACCATGACAGTTGGCACATATGTTTTGGCAATGTATTTTGTCATGGAAAAGTTTTCTGACAAACCAACCAAAAACCAACACTTACCCCCCCCCCTCCCTTTTTTACACCCCTTAATTTTTATACAAACCCGCATTTTAATCTGATTTTGATGCAACTTGCACACTTATACTTCAAAATAAAGAGTAAAATGCTGCCAGCATTTGATTTGCAGGCGCCCAACCATCTCCCCCTTTTCAGTTAAAGTCAATGTTCTTTAATCAAAGTCACAGTCGGCACCATTCGACCAATCAGATGAAAGTTGGCACATAAATATATTTTTTCGTGGAGAAGGTTTCTGACCAAAACAAATAAAAAAACCAGAACCCTCTTCCCCATTACACCCCTCAATTTTTATACAAACTCACAGTTTTTAACCCATTTTGATGGAGCTTTGCAAGTGAATAGTTTAAAACAAAGAAAAAAAAATAGTGTCCACATTAGTTTCCATTACTGACAATGCTCTTTATCCAACGTTACAGTATCTATCCAATTTTGAAGGAAGTATACACATATATACTTTAAAATAAATAGAAAAATACTGTCTTCATTTGGTTTACAGAAACAAAACCAACTCCTCTCTCCTATCTTTAATTTTTGTCATGTTTTTATTTTTTGCCTACCAATAAAAACTTGGCACTAGGCAACCTCGTGATCTCAATTTGAGATAATACTCAGTCAGTATTTTTCCTTCCCTCTATCCTCTACTTGCCTCCAAGCCCACTGTCTAGAGTATATTGAACTACTACATACCATAGGTGATGTTTAACTACAGACATTTCTTTTTATTATTATTATCATTTTTTCAATTTTACTTTGTTTACTTATTTACTTATACTTTCTCAAATTTATGTTATGAACATTTTAATGTATTTTTCTGCAATGTTTGCAACATTTTGCATTGCTCAGGTTCTAGCTCCAATTCACTGTCCCCCTCTCCATCTCCTCTGTTTGAATTTATCCCCACCATGTTCCTGACTAACGGTCATTTTGTGAAATGGTCTCCTACACCACCCTCCCTCCATGATTTTCTCCTGTTGACGAAAGGCCAAGTACACAATATTCATTGTTTTTCCTGTGTTTTGTGCTTATTTATGTGTTCATCTTATTGTGACGGGCAGTCTGTGAATTAGGGTTTGAATTGGTAGTTTCGATGTTTTAGTCTGTGAATATTGTAAGCAGCTTCGAACGAGAAGATGCGTACGTGCATAAAAGTGCAGACTTGCAAGTTGACAGTCCAAGGTCTGCAGCACAGCACAGCGTAGCGCGTATGCATGTACAGTGCACGTGATAGCTCACGCATAAATACGCGATCGTGGCGTGATCTCATTCTATTCAGTGATTGACGATTCCGCCAGCAGCCATGTAAGAGGTAAGACTTGTGTCTTGACTGTGTGCCTTTCGGCACTGGGCAAGCTATGCTTGCCCATAGTCTTGTCTCATGTTAATTAGTATTTGGTTAGTTAAAGTAGTTAGTTAAATTATTCAGTCATTCAATGTGTGTAACTTAAATGAGTTGTTTGCCGTTGTTGTCGTAATGTTGTAGTCTCGTTATAATCTTATTTGGTAATCTCGGGTTATAATCAGGATCGTTAATTATTCAGTTAGTTGCATTTAATCAGTAAAGACATCTTTCCATTATATTCGTATGAAGAAGCTATTAATTCATTTAGTAAGTTGTTAACAATTGTATCATTGCTTGCATGTCATTTCCCTTCCAGCATAACGTTAGGCAGTTTTGCGGATAATGTATGATTAGGTTTTTATAATTAAAGTATGTCTTAAATTATCAGTATGAATCGCCCCTAACCATTTACAGTCGTCATTTTAAACCCTTCGTAATTTCAACTCCAGCCACAACTGGTGCCAGAAGAAAACGGTTCTTTAGAAGTGTCTTTTTTTCGTAATATTTCGCTAACGTGTATGTTCAAATATTCGGTAAATTTTTTGCTACTGTTAGAAAGTATGTATGATCTTTATTTTATTTTTTCTGAGACAATTCGAGGCTTACAGACATGTCACATGCTCTTATCTTTTACTATTAAGTTGGAAAATTGTTAAATAATATTTTATTAATGTGAAATTTCGTTTCGTATGTTTTGAGTAAATGTGGAGGAAAGTACAAAGTTTTGCCATAAGAGGGCGCTCTTCAGTTGCAAACGCACAAGCAGACGACACGTAAACAGCAGCTGAGCAGCCAATCAGAGAAAACTGTGATGCATGATGGGATGGAAAGCTTGGCGCTTTCAAGTTTTGGCGGTGCAAAGCAGACAACACATCAATCATATGACAGAAATCCAGAAAATAAAGTAAGCATTCAATTTTTCTATTTTGTCAGCATATGGGGGCATCCTTAATTTTTTTTATACTATGTAAACTATGTTTTTCTGTTGAGAGATTTGTATTAAGTTATAAGGGAAATGTGCACTTTGGTTAAAATGTGGCAGTGTTTCGGTATTGTAGAAAAATGTTTTAAAATGTATATAAATCTGTGGCAATTGATTTCATTCAGTATAAAAGATCTGTTAAAGGGTAGACAGTTTTTCAATCATGTGTTTTTGTCGAAATACAGCCTAACAAATAGGTTAAAGACATTTCACTGCACAAAACCTGTTCTGTCATTTGATAACAGTATCTTGTTTATATAAAGTGGCGTAATTTGAAAATTACCGGTAGTGGTGTTTGTGAAATTAACATCTTTAAAGTGGCATAGTGGGAGAATTCTTTTTTTTTTGTAACAGTTGAGTGTTTTGGAGTTAATGTCAGTAACTGTGTTAGTGGGTTTGAAGCAATATTACTAAGTTCTGAGGACCATCATGTGGACCCAACTATAGTAATTTACACGGCGAAATACGGATCTAGAATGGAATTTGAATTAGCTACTCAAAGTTCACTCGTTATGCAAATTCAGAAGTCGTAATTGTCGATAATCTATCTTCACAGAAAACTTTCATATCAAAATTTGGTTGTATGAGGTTGTTAGAGGGAGTGAGAATTAAAATATAGAACAGCAGCAAATGAAGCCTTATCTTTAGGGATCTGAGTGTGAAATGTTGTTTTGAGTCTATTGTTTAGTTCATTTATGCGCTGTTGATATGAGAAATGTGATAATGAGGTATTTTGAAGAAGAATTGTGAGAATTATGTGATTTTTAGTTGTTTTATGGTTATATGAAGTTATGTGGTTATGAGTATATATGTGTAAGTTATGTTGCAACGTTTTATAGAGATGAGTATTATGACTTATGGGATATATAAATGAAGTATATGTGATTTATTGGTTTTATGGAGCATAATGATGCATCAGAAGTATTTTTTTTATGGAAGTTATGTTGAAGTGAGTATTGATGTGATGATATGTTGTGAAATCAGATGATATGCAGTATTTGTGAAATTTTGAGCCACTAATGAGATATTTGTAACTATGTTTTTAAAAGTTTCAGCAGTAATAGATGAAATTGTATCAGTCACTATTGAAATAAGTATTTAACATCAGATAACAAGCCACATGTGTATGAATTTGTAATGAGGAATTTAAAATTGTTTACGAAGCCACAAGTGAATTTTAAAGTTTAATGCACATGTATTAATGGATCTATGGTAATTATCTAGTTTGATGGTTTAAAAATGTTGTATCCAAATTTTCACTGAGATTGTATGGGGTTTTACTAAAATGCATTCTTGTCTTCAAAAGCACCCCCCCCCCCCCCAAATCTGTGGTGATAGCATATTTCACTGGTTCATTTTCTTGGTAATAATGTCAAGCATAATAACGATTTGTCTAAAACTGCATGTTGAATGAATATGGATTGTTTTTAAGTTGGATTATCAGGTCAGTTAACATATGTAACACAGCTGAACCTAGGAATGTCGAGTCCTCTTATGAGGTTACCTTAGGGAACATAAAAATGCTCGAATGATAGTTTATGAGAATGGATGCACATGTATATGATGAATTTGTTGGTGAAATGACATGATACTTAAAAATTCTCATGCTGTAAGCAGTGGCGTAGCTAGGTCAACAAGGGCCCCGGTGCAAAAAATTTATTTTCGGCCCTCAGGCCAGACGGGCGACCTTTTTTTTGCTTTGTGTGCTGGTAGGGGCCCCCTGAACTGAGGATGAGGGCCCTTGAATTATTCTTTAGGGGCCCCCCTGAGCACAGCAAGGGCCCTTAGTGAGGGGCTCTTGTACTCTCAGGGGCCCCTTAGGCGACGGTAGAGCTAAAAAAAAAAAAAAAAAAAAAAAGGTCGCCAGTTTGCCGTGAAGCTCGTGGGGCCCTCTAAACTGCGCTTGAAGGCCCCTAGAGATGCGCTTTGGGGCCCCTTGAGGTATGCTTGGGGGCCCCCTGAGCGTGAGGGCCCCGGTGCACTGCACCGCCTAGCCCGCCCCATAGTAGCTACGCCCCTGGCTGTAAGCAGCAGTGTTTTTAAATTAAGTTCTGCATTAATATGTATTTTTCTTTTTTCTGTGTTATAATTTATGAGTTGTACATTTAACTATTCTTGTTTCTAATCATGTGATAAGTCTAAAAAAAAGTAATTATTTTCCTTGTAAATCTGTTTATATCTGATTAATTGTGTTTGTGATAAATTTTAGGAAAGTGAAGTAAGCATTTGAATTTTAATGCCAATTAATAGGATGATTTATTTATTTTTGAACCAATTTATGCAAGTGAATTTTGATGTTTCATATATTGTATTTGAAATTTGTAAAAGGATGTCCTCTTCCCCCCCCCCCTTACACACTCACACTCTTAAGCAGTGAAGTATTCATTTAATTGCATTTATTTTTCAAAGTTTTGAGCTACTGTTGATAATTTAAAGTTTCTTTTCCATTAAAAGCCTTTTCAATTCAATTTTTCTTAAAATCAAATACTGACAATTAGAAAGTTGAACAATTAGAAGGTTGAACAGTTATTTGAACAAGTGGAAGGTTAAACAAGTATAAAGTTGAACAAATAGAACATTGCATATAGAAAATTGAGATAAAGTTCCAAGTTGATCCCTGACCAAAGCAGACAGTTGAAAGTTGAACTTTAACAATGAAACATTTTCTGTGAGCAAAAGTTTACGGTGTTTACTAAAAGTGCATAACTAATTAAATGTGAAATAGTGAAGAGCAAATACTGGTCCAGGTTATATGTTACAGCAATTTCGAGGCGATATGGACACGAGGACTTTATGCAGTTACATCAAGCAGACGAAACATCAAGACAGAACATCTTTTCAAGACATCGATGGCAACAACTATGAGTACACTAGATCTTAGATTTTAATTTTCCTTTGTATCTGGATTTTTTCTTTCTTTCGGGACAGTTTAGTTTCATTTCATGGTTTTGTTTCAATGTAGGGGATTTTATTTTATTGTAGTTATACTTCATGTGTGCATAGCTAATATGACGAGACATAAGCAATTATGGAGCACTCTAGCCTACTATGGTTATTTTTTTTTTCCACCATTGATCTGACATAGTTCTTGCTTTATACTGTTAGATAAATCAATATTGATCAATCCTTTTTTCAACACCTCATTTGTGAAGCAAAAGCCGAGTTTTTCATTATTTTGATTTTTTTTACTGTGAAGAGAATCTTTCCTATCGAGTACCAGTAGTTAACTTTTCAAATATGTCAATGCTGTTTGTATGAATGGAAACTCAGCAGTTTAAGTAATGGGATTAAAATATTGTGTTTCAGTGGGTTTATGTGATGATATTTAATTAAATGTTTCAATGGAGTTTCAAGAAGTTATAATGTTACAACGAGATTATAAGGAGATATGTTCTGATTGCCAGGGAGAGCAGTCGATGTTTTAATGAGATGATTTGATGATTGCCAGGAGAGCAATGTTATTGAATTGGGAGAATATATGAATATGTTGTTGAATAAGAATAAGTATATTGCAGTATGGATATTGGTTCTTAGGCTTCAAGAACTTCTCTGTATAAATCAGAGTTTGGATTGCCAGGTAAACCACCATACGTGCGTGTTAGGGGAATGGATATAGCAGAACGTGCAGTGGTACAGAAACACGAGAGTGTACGCTAATTACTGTCGTTATATGGCTGAAATACAAGCTCATGTCTAGCGGATGGAATCCGGAACCTGATGCTGACTGTTATACGAGTTTATAAGCCTGTTTGCTTGTCCAGGTCTCTGAAAGAAACAAAAACATCTTGAGCAGAGAGAATTTTTATTTTGGGGAATTAAGCAAGGAGCATTTTGAAATTTTGAGGAGTAAAATTTTGTTTGAGTGAAATTCATAATGACATGCATTGCAATTGAGATCAGTAAATTCTTGCATTAAAAGATTTGCTTAAACTTTGCTTTGTGACATGAATTTAAAATATTTTGATTTGAAATTTGAAAAAAGGAAAGAATCTTTTTCTATTCTATTCATATACTGTCTTAACACTTTCTTCTTGTCAAGTAATAAGTAATTTATGTATGAATGATTCTAATGTAAGATAGTGAAATTTTAATTTTGGTTGGTCTTTGTGTCGAGTAGTATGTAACAGTGGATCCTAATCATTTTTAAAGTTTATGCAGAGGTTTATTAAAGAGGATTTATGATGCATTTTGATGTGATTAAAGAGTATAACTATGCTGATGATTTATTGAAGAAAGCATATTGATTTTTTTTTTTTTTGAATATTTATGATTTTGAAGAGTTTTTTTTCTGTGAGTTTTGAGTCTTTGAACGATTGTTGATAGTGATTCAAGTGTAAACTTTCTTCATGATGATTAATTTGTTAATTTCGGGATTACAGTAGATTTATTAATGGGATTTTAAGTAACTTTTCTTGTTAGAACAAGACTGATTTTTTTTTGTTGTTGTAATTTCTTTTCTTTGTTGTAATGTTAAAGTAGTCAACTACCAGGTATATATAGGTGAATTTTAGAAAAAGAAAAAAAAAAGAAAAAAAACGAGTAACTCTAGTACATTCAACGATTCATCGAGTTTGTAAACACTGATTTTAACTTTTTTTTTCTGATAACTTGGATACAAAATTATGTTTTCATTTTGATTTACGTTTTGACTTATTCATGATAACTGATTATATTATTTTCATATTTTGCATTTATGCACAATTTTTACTTTTTCATTTGAGTTGAAATCTGATTTTATTTTTCAATGTGATTTGTAACACTGATTTACACATTGATTATACAAGATTTGTTTGACACAGATAATTGAAATTTCTTATAACATTTATACAATTATAATTTTGACTTTATTTTGGTATTTGATTTAATTTTGTGAATTTACTGTCTGAATTTGACACTTGAATTTTATATGATCAACGATATCCGCTAGTTAGATTTGATTTGAAGGAAGTGACATGCATAGCAAGCATAATTTTTCAGTTAATTTTTTTTTTATTTTTTCAACGATTCTTTGAGTTATTAAGATTTTGATTTCTAATGCTTCTTCACACGATAAACTTTCAGATAATTTGTTCTATACCATATTTTCAATTTTACTTAAATTTTGTTGCATCTATACACTGGAGTGCAAAATCATTTGGCGGTTAGGTTTGGTTTTATTTCCGCGCTCCGGAAGTAGCGCGTTTTCGAAAAGGCGGGGATATGTGACGGGCAGTCTGTGAATTAGGGTTTGAATTGGTAGTTTCGATGTTTTAGTCTGTGAATATTGTAAGCAGCTTCGAACGAGAAGATGCGTACGTGCATAAAAGTGCAGACTTGCAAGTTGACAGTCCAAGGTCTGCAGCGCAGCACAGCGTAGCGTGTATGTATGTACAGTGCACGTGATAGCTCATGCATAAATACACGATCGTGGCGTGATCTCATTCTATTCAGTGATTGACGATTCCGCCAGCAGCCATGTAAGAGGTAAGACTTGTGTCTTGACTGTGTGCCTTTCGGCACTGGGCAAGCTATGCTTGCCCATAGTCTTGTCTCATGTTAATTAGTATTTGGTTAGTTAAAGTAGTTAGTTAAATTATTCAGTCATTCAATGTGTGTAACTTAAATGAGTTGTTTGCCGTTGTTGTCGTAATGTTGTAGTCTCGTTATAATCTTATTTGGTAATCTCGGGTTATAATCAGGATCGTTAATTATTCAGTTAGTTGCATTTAATCAGTAAAGACATCTTTCCATTATATTCGTATGAAGAAGCTATTAATTCATTTAGTAAGTTGTTAACAATTGTATCTATGCTTGCGTGTCATTTCCCTTCCAGCATAACGTTAGGCAGTTTTGCGGATAAATGTATGATTAGGTTTTTATAATTAAAGTATGTTTAAATTATCAGTTGTGTAGCCTCAGTCATTTACAGTCGTTAGGTTAGTTCCCATGTTATTTCAGATAATTATGTGGAAGAGTTTGTGATTTATATCGGCAAGGTAAGATCTATTATAAGTATATCACTGTTAGAGCAGTTCGGGATCCCTGCTATATTCAAAGATCGCCCTGGTGTCAATATCCTTATCCTGACAAATAACATCTCGGTGCCCACAAGTAGTTAATCTGTTATAATCTGGAAGATGGCCTAAAATCCTAAGATGCTTCTAAGAACAACCCCCAAATCAATCTAGACGCTCACAAGTGAACTGCGCGGCCATAATAACCCCCATATCACACTTAGGCCGCCACATTATGATACCATCATCTAAGGTAAGTGGTGGTTCAATTCACTATCCCTTTTTTTTGTATATATAAGGATAGGGAAATATGACCCAACAATTACCACAGATGAAGGCAGCTGGGAACAAGGAACACAAAATAAAAACACAAGAAAAGCACAATATGTCAGCGTGCAGCTTTATTTGTGCAGAAGTGAGACACCAGGCAGAGTAAGACGTATAAACCGAGGACTTAAAGCATTTTCCTACTCATTGTTATTATATATATATTTATAAGGCTGGTTAAAAAAGTAATGAGCCAGAGGCCTAGGAACAGAAACCAGAACCTGTATTTCAGAAGTATTGGCACTGGCTGTTGAGGCACTTGTCCCATTGCAACACAAGACGGTGAATGGCTGTCTCTCCTTTCATGAACTTGTGTGGATGGCCTTGGATTTTGTCAGTGATGGTGACCCTCGATACTTCCACTGGAGACATTGTAGTTTTGATTCTGTTTTGAAGTGATGACACCAGGACTCATCTCCAGCCACCACTCGTGCCAGGAACTCATTCCCTTCCCTGGCATAGTGTTGCAGATGATCAAGATGGTGGGCCATTCGACATGTTTCCTGTTGAGGTTGAAGACTGTCGGGTACCCAATGGGTGCATACTTTGCTCCAGTTTAGTCTTTCCGTCATGATGGTGTGAACACTTCTGATACTCAGTCCGACCTTGGCGGCTATGGCTTTCACTGTAACTCGGTGGTCCTGGGTAATGAGTCTATCAACCAGCTCGACGATGTCATCGGTAATGCAGTGTGGTGTTCCAGATCACACATCATAAGCTAATGACACCCGTCCTTCTCTGAATGCTTGTGCCACACCTTGACCCTTGCAAGGGATATGCAGTGTTCACCCTAAACGTATGACATTCTTCGAGGAATGTCCGTTCCCCTTACTCCTTCTGCTCTCATAAAACGAACAACACCTCTTTGCTCTTCTTTTGACACCTCCATTTCACTGCTTACAACATGAATCAGTGCTGGACGACTGACGCATGCTTCTGATAGCTTTGTAATCAACTTGCATTTGTGACCCGATAGTGGCGGGCATGTGGACTTCCGTGCTCTTTTCGGAAACTCTCTGTTACTGACGCAACAATATTACCATGTGTGAGTGGAGACTTTCCCGGCGTAGTGATGAAATATAATCTTCATGGGTGTTCAGCCGGATGGTGTCAAAGTAACACGACATTTCAACAGCAAGCTCGGCTGTCTTCATCAGGTATCGGTGTCTGCTGGCTGTCGTAAGCTGGCTGTCACCGCGTCGCCAACAGACACCGATACCTGATGAAGACAGCCAAGCTTGCTGTTGAAACGTCGTGTTACTTTGACACCATCCGGCTGAACACCAGTGAAGATTATATTTCAATATTACCATTCCATCACTGGTTTGCACATTCCAGACTCTGGCTCGTTTCTTTTTAAACATTCCTTATACTTGAAAATTCAGTCTTTGATTTGAGGACTGCAAAAACTCGGAATTTCAATATTCATGTTCTAGTGGTTTCATACTAATATTTAGCCGACTTGGAATTAGGTTTCAATTTGACCTATTTTGTTAATAGCACCATCAACAAAGGTACGTATTGCCCCTCACATTGTAACTCCAGCCAAGTCATAGTTAATTCACCAACCAGCAAGCTATTCAAGAGGTCAATGAACTCAATATTACAGCATTGTTGCATGTTTATTGTTAAACTAACTTAATCCACAATCTGAAGGGTGGTTGGATCTGCCTGCAGCAGGCATACTAAGCTATTGTATCAGAGGTAGGATGCCCAGTTCCTTTCCTCTGGGATCACGAAACCTAGCATAGCTCCTATGAACAAACACAACTCATATATTCCTGCCGCCAGCAAGATTTGAAACCGGGGCTGGAGACAGAATTTTTTGAAAGCAAGTGCCGTAACCACTGAGCTAATAGAAAGTTCACAACATGAAAACTGCTGTCCTATATTTAAAATCAAAACAAATGAGAATACCACTAAAAATTTAATAACAAAGTAATTGTTTTAAAAAAGTTTTAAAATAACTTTACACCTTACTTAGAAGAAAATCAATCTAAGTTGACAATATTTTACATTACTGTTATTGAAATTTTTACATTAATCAGTAATTTTTGGAGTCGGAGCCAGCCAAAGCAAGAAAAAAACATAAAATAACAACAATAAGGAATGACAATAATATATAAAACTCATGTTAATCAACAAAACTGAAACAAAAAGATAATACATCTATAATATACCAACAGCAAAGTAGTGCCAGTCACAGATTAAAATATCGTGTAATTCGTTCCCACAAAATTGTCTCCCACAAATACAATATCTGCCTCACTACATGCTATAAAATATTCAGAATTTTTATTCGTACTTCCCAAGTAGGCTCAAAAAGCAAATAAAGTGCAGCAACTCATTCCTCGCAATGTGACAGATGGCACAAACACCAAAAATTACTGATTAATGTAAATATTTCAATAATAGTAATGAAAAATATTGCCCATTTAGACTTATTTTTTTTCTAAGCAAGGTATAAAGTTACTAAAAAAAAAATTGTATTTGTGTGTGTGTGTGTTTTGTTTTTCTTTGAAACAATTATTTATGTATGGTTAAGTCCTCCATTATTCATCTGAAATGAGAGTTTGTAATATTTTACATTCACGTATAAAGTGGGCCATGAAATGACAGGGTGAGTTGCTGATACTGAATTTTGGCTCAGCATTGATATTGAACTGGCAATTTTTTGGATTATTTTCACAATTTGGCAAGTTCAAAGATCCGGCAGTAGAGAACGTCATTGCAGAAAATCAGTACAATTTATGAGACTTTTTTTTTTCAGAAAAGTGGAAGTAAATATTTAAAATAAAAGGGAACATACATTTTTTTTCTTGTTTGGAAGAATAATGTAAATTCAAAAAGTTTTGTTCAAAAATTGATTTAAAATTAAAATCAATGACACCTCTTAGATAAGAAGTAAACTGTAAAGTTTTTCTTAAACTAGCAGAGTTCCAGTCTAGTTGGTGTTGATTTACCCGTGCACCATTTTTATTCATGTAAAGAGAAATACAGTATATGTACAACTTTCATAAAATTCGTGCCATCTATTTCTGGAATTAAAGCAAACCTAGATTTACCCACATTCTACTAAAAATGGGTGGATTGAAGTTGATTTACCTGTACATTATTTTTATTCATCCAAAAAGATTCATGTGTACCAAGCTTCATTAATTTGGCACCAGCCATTTCCATTACTAAATTAATGGTAATATAGCCTCACAGATCGAAGAATGGCGCAGATTGGATTCTTTGATATGGAATGTCAGTTTTCATTTTGGTCCATACTACATTTTCATCTAATTACAACACCTGCTAATGTTGCTGCTCAAAAACTGAAACATGTAGCGTACACGTATTAATACACATCACATACATTAAACCCATCTGGAAAGTGTCTGTTTATTCTGGCACCACGCAGAAGATACAGATTTTTCATGGATTTTCAGAATATGAAAGCTTGGGGTTAAAGTCAAAATTTAATGTATGTCTTAAGACATTGTGACAATTATTTTACGTAGATTAAACTAATAAATTCGGAGTTCTAAATGAATTAAACGGGACTAGCATTCCCTGGCAACCAAAACAATATATAAAGAAATAACTCTGACATAATAAAATACTGCATGGTGACTGTGACAGGGAATGAAATTTGTGTTTCTTCTGTTGTCTCAATTATTATAAATTGTAAAAAAGAAATGAATATCGTAATCATAAATGGTATTAAGGTGATGAAGAATATAAGGACTCCCATCTAAACCATAAATAAAAAGTTAATCAGTGTATTTTTTCAAAATGGATGGTAAACTTGGGGAAGGGTTGTAGCATAACGGGTTCAAAAGAGAAAATAAAACAGTTTCTGTTACTCTGAGAGTTGGTTGACCTGGTGACACAGATAGTAACAGATGGAAAGAGTGATGAATAACGTTAGTGTGTGTATGGATCAATGTTATTCAGTCAGTCATTGTTAAAAACGGACCCTATATCTTTGGAGACCAGACTTTTGAATGAATAAGATAAGGAATGATATTAAAGTTTGTTATTATTCCAGTATAAAAGATAAAAATAAGATAGGATAGGGAAAATAAACAGTTACCCGTCACTTACCACAGATGAAGGCAGGAGGGCGAGACACGTAAAAACACAAAAACAAACGAATTGCACAATATTTCGACTTTAGTCTTAGTCATGTGGGAGGCGAGACATATGGCAGGGGGAAAGATGTGGTCACATCCCAACCCGCCACATGAATCTAAATAGATATATACGAATATAAAGAAATAAGTCAGACATAATAAAATACGACAAGATCTAAAGTACAATTTTCTTCACCAGGAAATCAAATGCCACATTGATTTACTATTGTAGCATTAATCATCGTATCAGAAACATGTGTATAAACTTTAATGCAAAATCATTCAACAATAAGTGCATCATCTGTGGCCTCAAGGACAAAAAAACCTCTTGTGCATATGCAAATACTGGGGATTCTATGATAACCGAGATGCCTCAATTTCATCACGGATTCTTATCTATCCCTACAAGACAAATAGAAATTGAAGAATTTTTGTTTTTGTTTTAATATCTTGCTCATACTTCTCAATAAATCATCTCACGGTTGAGAAGGTTAGGTTGAAATGCAGCCTGGGTATGAAAATTTTTCACATAAGCTAAATTAGATGATGAATTCTTATCTAACTCAAATGTTGTATATCTTGCTTAGTTCTTGAGATATTGTATCCCTAAATAGAGGTGGTTTATTTGAAATGCAACCTGAATGAGAATAAATTTTGACAAAGCCACAGGGAATTACACACTGGACACGCACAGTGGGTGATTTATTTTCTTACAAGTAGGTTGAAAGATGGCTGGGATCAAAAGAAAATGTTCACCAAAAGCACAAGTAACTATACCTATAACTAATTTTAGATAATGTCAAGAACTAATAGAAATATGAAAAAATATATTCTTTACTTTTGAATTGTCTCATCGAGTTTCAAATTGCAGTGTCACTGCTATCGTAGAAACTGCATTACTAAACAAGGCAATAAATTATATAAAAGATGGAAAGCTAGATTATCTCAGAAATGTATGTGTATAGTGCAGAATGTAACACCAAAAAATGTTCAGTTGCCTTACTGTTTTTAATTCCAACACTAAAGACTCAATACAAAGTTCTATTGATGTTAAAAACCAAGATACCCATTAATTACTGTGAAATGAATGAATCTACTTTCTGCTACAAATGTTGGATAGTCTAGCTGTGTCAATTCAGCCTTTTATGCAAATATCAAAAATGAATTATTGAAAAACACAATCGACAGTAAAAAGATTGAAAGCTATATCAGCCGTGATATATACAGTACTATTGTAAAAACTTCTTCAGAATACTAATGTACGCTTTGGTGATAAAATCATAATTTAAACAATAGTTAATGTGAATACTGAATCCAAACTCCAGGAAAATTGTAGTATAAGTTTTACCAATATGATTAAATGTAATCTATCCAGAATAATATTATTGTATGTTACTGCTTTTATTGTGGACTGAACACTAAATTGATGGTCAGAGACATTGTAGTTTTGCTGCTAGAGATTGTGGGCAAAGAATATCTATGTTCGTTTTTCATTATTAGCTTCTCGCATTTAATATGGACATCTATGGTGTTTAAAACCGAATACCACAAATTAAAGATTATTTAAAGTTTTGTTTAGTGTGGTGTATACAACATAATTATTATTATAAACTACTTTTATTGCTTTTATAATAGATAATGGCCAAAGACATTGTAGTTGTGGGTTTAGTGTGGAGTATGCAACGTCTAGTAATTCTGTCTTTGGTATTTCTCACCATACATTCAGAATTTCATTTAACCCTTTCCTACCGGCTATAGGAAATAAAGGGAAATTTATAATTTCAATTATATATTTGTATAAAGGTACTTGAAATTAAACACACATATCTTTTTCAATTTTTTTTTTGGAACTCTAAGTGCTAATTACTAAGCCGGGTACTTATATTTTGCTCTTTCAGACACAAAAGACATTGCAGTGCAACATTTGGAATGATGTTTTGACTGTATTTTCTTCATTCTACATACTTTTCATCTTCATCTGATTTTTACAATTTAGATACACTGTATACCTCTGTTTCCCAATCTTACATCTCTCATTGTGGAATAGTATGACTTGTGTTGTTTGAATGGATGAGGGCTTGGTGAAATATATATAGATAACCTTTTCTTCTTACCGATATCCTTCATAGTCATCATACCTTGTGCAGAGGATCTTCTAAAAAATTTTACAGACTTTTTTTAAAATATCGGACCATTTATGTTATAGGCATTGACAAATACAACATCCAGAATTCCCAAAAACAATCTTTACCATGATTTCGGTAATCTTCTGTCAGCATTGCACAAAGTCATCAGCTGATCAGCAGTATCAACCCCACACATGAAGGTATTGTAGTCCTTGATGACTCCTGAGTCCTGAACATGAAATTGTCGACTTCAATCCATCTTTTTCTTTGCATATAATTAGTGGTGTAACAACAGGGTGGCAGGATGGGCAAAATGCTACGGGACCTATTGCCGGAGGTGGCCCCCAACGACCGGCCAGAGAGGCTCTCTGGTCCAAGATCCACCAGGTCACCAATCCAACCCGAGAGAGGGCCCATCTGTTGAAGTTGCCATTGACTCCAACCAGTGTAGTGGAGTTTCACCGCTGCCATGAAAATTTCATACTAAATGTATGACCTTTTTATCCTTCCATTTCCAGTAGCAAATACCTAGGTTTGTAAATTCATTGTCACAATCTCCTCTTTTTAGTTTTCCATCAGCAGATTGTTAGAAAGTCCCTTGCAGTTGGGTTTGATTCTCCCACAAACAAAAGTTGTTTCATTTTTTTAATAATGAAACTGATGAAAAATAATGATAATACTAGATAACATCGTCATTGCTCCATTTTTCAGTCATTTCTAAGACCACTCTTTGACCTAATGAGTAATCTGAGAACATTCCAGTCATTTCTTCATTTTTGCCTTGATAAATTATAAACTTCTAAGAGAAGAGCTGATAAATTATAAACTTCTAAGAGTAGAGCTTCAATCAGAGTGTATTTCATAAAAATATCCATTTAAAAATATCTAAAACAATGATAAAACCAATTGTATACTTGCTAAATCTATTGACCAATAATCTGTATAAAACTACCCAGAACTCCCTGACGGTACTTATAAGTCCACGTTGGTTTTTCTAGATTATTTAGCAAAGAAACTAGAAAAACATATTTTATAGGTAAAAAAGATATGGTTAAGTGTTCAAACTAAAAAAGTAATAACAGAAATTGACACTTACCAAGTAAATTATCATCAAAAAATTCATTGTAATGTACCACTTGTTATTCTGGTCAGTATGCTGTCAAGCCCCAACTTAGAAAATTAATTTCTCGGCAATTTCACGCAGAATTTAAAAATAAATGTTGTCATTGTCTGACTTAATCATACAACAATACATCAACAGGCTTAACAATGCAGTGGACACTGGTATTGTTGAATTATATGGTGGTAAATACAGTGGTACTTATAAGTACCATCAGGGAGGAAAGGGTTAATGCTCTGGCATTATGAAATATTGAAACACAACACATACAGGTAGCAAATGATTCAATTCAGATTCTAAAATTTAAAATGGTGAAAAATAGTTTTTGAGTTTTTCTACAAGAAATTTAAATGAGTTTCATTTCATAAATACAGAGATGGGGTAATGTAATCTATCTAATATTCATTCTTTCCTGCATTTCAAGTGATTTCTCCTTTGTTTTCTGATTCCCAAGAAGAATCAGAGCAGAAAATAGTCAATTAATTACAGTAAATAAATAAAAATCATTGCTGAAAAATTCGAAAATTATCTCAAACTTTATGTCAAGAAAGTAACAGCATAAAATGTGATATAGAAACATTATAGCAAGGTGATTTATAGGAGAGTGATGGAGCACAAGATTACATGGGGAATATACTATGGAGGCTGACCAACAGCTGACAACAGTTACCACCGTAGCTGTAAATGTACTGGAGCAAATCGGAAATTTCAAAGATACTGCTGAAGGAGAGTGAAAGAAGAGAAATAGCATTGTGAGAGACATGATCGGGAGGAAATGGGAAAATGCAATAAATCATCTTGTTTCTTTGAAACTCGTCGCTGGAAGGAAATACAACTGAAAAGCTCTGTACAGTAACCATGATGAAAAAAGGAATAATTTTCAAAATGATTAAGAATGCACATGATGAAAAGAGAGAGTGGACGGAATGACAGAATTCTGACAGGTGAAGAGGGGAGGGCGGCAGTTGGTTTTTAAGGAACATTGTAACAAACTGGTTTGGAGAGAGAAATTATGAGAAAGGAGAAGATGAAAATTGGCATTAAAGAACCGACAGATCAATGTTCAAGGGAAGAAAAAAAGAGATAGAAAGGAACTAGAAAAAGAGGGGGGAAAAAGATTTGGTAAATGTTTGGAGATTTGAAGAGCCCAAATTTTTCTGGTGGGGTCACATAAACCTTGCATGTACTGAAGATGATATGGAATAAAGAGCAAAGTAAAGAACACATAGGCCCAGGTAAGAGGCAATGAGACCTACAGTTGGTTAGAAGGAGAAATTAAAGAGTTAATAAATTGGACGTTTATAATGAGGAAGACAAGAATAAATTGAATTCAGCAGATGTAAGTTGGTTAACAGAAGATAAAGAAGCTGTAACAGCTTGTACTGTAAGACATTTAGGTGAAGATGAAAGAAGAATAATTAAAGTATGGCAGTATTTGTCATCAGGAAGAAGAAGACTTGCTACGTAATAGTGGTAGCGAAGGAGTCAGTTAACAACGTCATAATAGATGTTGAAGAAGAAGTAGTATGGCACTATCTAGCAAAGAAGAAAGCATACTCAACAATGTAAATTTTCCTGCAAGGAGAGAAAAGCTGAGAGTGAGATTATCTGCTAAGTGGTACTCAAAGAATTGATTCTTGCATCAAATTCCATAGAAAATGAGAAAGTAATAAAGACAAAAAAAAGCACAGGTGAGGAAGATGAGATGCAACGAAGGCCTTATACTGACCAAGTGTAATTTGGGACACCTTGTGTTAGTAATACTTATGTTTTTGGAAATACTGCATTTTTTGGGGCTATTTCAAGCCCAAAATTAAATGAATAAAATTTTAAATTTTTAAACTAGATTGAATCAGAATTTCAGTATGTTGAATGTTGGTCTATGGGAACTAAAGGCATGCAAAAGCACTTTCAAGAGGACAACAGGTGGCGTCAATGTGAATATTTTGTCGTGATCAAAATGTTACATTCTCTTACATCTCTAACTGCTGCTAGTCCACCACCAAATGCTAGGCACATGACATCAGTATGTACAATAACATAGATTTAGAAAAGGAAGAAAGGTCTTGATCAGATTTGGCTGACTTATGAACTTAACCTATATTTTAAATGTATGGTTTGCTCTGCAAAATTTGAAGATCTTCTGTTTAGTATGGAGGTAATTATCATGTGTTAACACTTACACTGCCCTCATTACATACAAGACACTTGTAAAGTGAGAGGTCACACTTCACAACCAGTAGAAAATAATAATGTAAATAAGGTTGTAAATATGTATTATTTAAAGAAGGCCTCGCAGTATAATAGGATGTTTAGAACCTGAGATAATTTTAAGTATTTTGTTATATCTTAGTGGTTATACTGTGTGAAGGGGTAAATGACTGGACAAGAAGGAGCGAGAAAGAGTAATGGCAGAGAGAGTGATTGTAATGGTGCATGGTGGATGTAATTGAACATGTATGTAAATCGGCAGTATTGTTATATCTGATGTTATGTAAAAAACAGTGTATTAATTGATTTATGTGTAAATAAATCATAGTTATTGTTACACTGGTTGATCGCAATGGTTTTTGGAGAAAGCCAAATATCTTGAATTATTAAACTATTGCATCCAGAAGTGAGGTGGTAGTGCAAATCATGAGAGATGACATTTTTGGCCCACATGTCGACCTCAACGGACTACCATTATTTAACAGTTTACGAGAAGGAATAACCTAAGTATAAATGCTGCATTTTACATGAAAGTAATCTTCAGGTGATGATGACTTCTGAAGATGTTGAAGGAGAATCTAGTTGTAGAAATATTGTATGTAAACATTATTTTTTCTTGATTAGTTTCCTACGAACAGTATATTAATCAAGAAAGATTTGGCTTATTTCTTCACTGCAAACGTTTATGACAGAACATACCTATGTTTCATCAAAAAATTATTAGAGAACAAGCAATATGTTCTATCAGACCATACATATCAATACATGCAATCAGGCTGCAGAAGTTAAATGCACAAGATAATGGAAAAATTTTAATTTCTGAACAATACCTGGGTGTATTGACTGAAATGTACTACATTAATTTTATATATCATTATCTAGGTAATTAAATTTTATGTCACTGTTAAACTAACCTCCTCCACTTTCTTCTACAGGTTCCCATCCTGTATCCTCCCAGCCACTGGGACTCTTAGTAACTGGTGCTCGAGGTTCGAACTAAAAAAAAAAAATAGAACAACATTGGTAAAGTAAAATAAAGGATCAAAACCTGACCATAAATTTTTTAAATTTAATGTTAACTGCAGTGGAGTGCACACTCCGGTGGCAATTTCCCTACACACCCATCTTGCTCCTTTCCTGCACCCACCTACATTTATTTGCCCTCTACAAATTTCAAATTCTTTCATCATTTTTGGTAAATTATTCATCATTTGTCTTGGTAACGTACTCCAATCCCCGAACCCCTTACCTAAAAAAGAGAATCTTCCTATGAAATCAAGCGCCAGCTTTTGGTCATGGTCTTCCTTACCCTTACATGCATTACTTTTAATTCTTAAACCAATATCTTTCTATGCCTCATCAATATACACCTTGTGCACTCCCATGACCCTCTTCTCCCACCTCCTGTCTTTCAATAAATCCCATTCCAGCTCTTTTATAATATCTGCTACAGATTGCATTCTCCAGTAATTTCCAGAAACAAATCTAGTATCCTCTCCAACTCCTGAATTTGATACTACAAATGTGGGCCCCATACTACACTACCTTGTTCAAGCAATCAGAAACCAAAAAAACTAATGTGAACACACATATGACTGAAATATAATATTTTTGAGCTACAAAACTGTTTAGAGGAGTATGTAACATAGCAAGCACTTAAAACTGAATTAGTGAGAGCTTGTTGAAAGAGCTCTACACAGAAATATAATTTTATTTATAATAGCTGTAATATTAAAGAAATATAGTAACTTTCGAGAGAGTTATTGTTGGTAGCGATGATGTAGTAATGTTATTAATGGCATTAAAGAAAAAAAGGCAATTTTGTTTGGAATAACATTACAATTGAATTTAAGTCTAAAGGAGATAAAAGTAGAGAGTGAAACTGATATAACTGAAGAGTAGGATTTAGACGTTTGCAATAATAGCTGCTGAGATAAAAATGGACTGATCGATCCTGTGTGGAAAGTGGAAATTGTAATCTTTCGGATCCAAATATGTTTTAATATGGTCAGGATTTGTTGTTGGTATTTGGGGGAACCACTGTGAGAAGAAAACTAAAAAAGAATTATATTTCAAGACATATAGAGTTTATTCGTGTAAAATCTGTAAGTATTACAGTAGTGACCATCTTTGCTGGAAGTCTATAGCAAAAGAGAAATACACTTGTATACCAAGAATCAATAGTTTATTTAGATTACAATCACCTTATACAACAACAAGCAACATTGCAACAAGGAGTGAGAAAACAAAGTTGTTCTATGGGGAAGTGAATGAAATCTGTCTTTGAACTTCTAGAAGTTAGTTTTTATAATACAGTACATTTCTTAATTTTGGGAAACAATATTTGGGGAAATAATATTTTTAATGTGTCAGGTTAC
The DNA here is from genome assembly GCA_031002005.1 of Vandiemenella viatica. Lineage (NCBI taxonomy): Eukaryota > Metazoa > Arthropoda > Insecta > Orthoptera > Morabidae > Vandiemenella > Vandiemenella viatica. Next base: position 60,986,166 of record JARYHS010013630.1, read on the forward strand.
CGATGCTTTAATGCAATTACGTACAATGGAGTGCATGCTTCGGTGGCAATTTCCCTAGTCATCTATTATGCCCTTTCTAATTAACCTTTGAATGTACCCTACCCCACCCATCTACTTTTAACCTACATGACTGTTGTTGCTGTTTAGGTTTTAGGGTGTGTTGGTTACTAGGTCATTAGCACCTTTATTAAAAACAGGTATAGCTTAAAACCGAACTAAATTATCATCTGCATAGCCTTCTATAAAGAGGCAGGCCACACAGAGAGTAAAATAAAGTAAAATACTAAAACATTGGTTGTCGAATGGCCACAAAAACGAAAACTTTACAACCGATGATTGGTTATTTTGAAAAGGGCCCAGCCACAAATGAAAAAGCAAATATAATAAAAGACATTTAAAACTGTAAAAAAATAACAACACAGTACTTAGTGGCTGTAAAAAGACCACCAATCCATTTTAAAACCTATGCTGACCTGCTGAAAATTTTTTGGATGAGGCCAACTAATACACGGAAATGTAAAACTTTAGCCACATTGGCATTGTTATTATTTAAAATAAGGGACAGGTCAACAGCTTGGCCAATGTCCGCCCTTAAAGAAGAAAATAAAACACAATCTGTTAATAATGTGGCATGCCATCAAAGGTATGCCACAAGCATTCCAGTAGGTTCTCCCGGAGGAAAAGAAAACTATGCATCAAAAGGCTATGCCTTACATGGAGGCGAGTCAGAAGAACCTAACTGTGTTTTTGCTCACTGGAAACAGCTGCTCCACTGCTGCATGGTCAGTTTGACCAGATGGAGCTTGTTATGCATCCAGCCACTACTTCCGCCATACACTGAAGATAATCCAAGGTCTGACTTTGGGACTGAAGAAAAGTTGACTCTGACCTTGTTACATGTTAACTTGGCATTTTCATCAGCTGTCTCAATTCCTCTGATTCACACATGACCAAGAAGCCAGCAGAACAGAACATCCTTACCACAAGACCGGGGTAGTGGAGGGCATCTTGTATGTCAAGAACTAAACGATCAGCTGGGTACATGTTTCCCAATGGCTCAAGGCAGCTGAGGGAATCACTGCACATGATGTACTTGATGTTGTGACTCACTTTTTTATATACTGGAGTGACTTTAGTAAGGCATAACACTCTGCAGTATTTACACTGTACCTGCTAACTAGCATCTATTTGTAAGTCGCTCAAGTGAACAAAATGTGTGACATTTATGATCACCCCAACAGTTTTTATTTTGTTAATGGTTAATTATTATGATTGTTAGTTTAATTGTAAATTGAGGGAAAATGTTTTTAATCATATGTATTATGGGTTTCCATAGATCACTATACATATATATTTTTTTACTTATGGCTTTACACCTCATTGACATCAAGGTCATTAGAGGCGGGATGGACTGTGGACAAGGAATGCGAAGGAATTCGACCACAGCCATTTTGAAGGAACCATCCCAGCATTTGCCTGGAGTGATTTGGGGAAACCATGGAAAACCCAAATCTGGATACCCGGACGGGGAATCGAACCGCCATCCTTCCGAATGCGAGGCCAGAGCATTAATTGCTCACCCACAATGCTCAGTATAGATTAGTAGTTTGTTTTGTATCAATCAGGACAGTACTAGTTTTAGCCCTTAAGAATGTATGTAGAGTACCTTTGGTCACACAGTTGGCCAGTTGTGTTCGCGCGTGTGGGTCGCTTGCTGAGTGAGTGGAACAAATGTTATTGTTAGACAGTGCATGCACTAATTATTTGTCAGAGTAATAAAAATAAAAAAAAGCCTATGTGTAATGTCGTGGTTGATTGAAAGCAGTATTAAGTTTAATGTGTGTGAACAGAACGATGTATTTTCTTTACTGATATAATAGTAATACCTTCCTATTAACTTGTAGGTATATTGCAGATATTGTAATAATATAAAAACTTAAAGAGCTGTTGGCTCACAAGTATTAGTGGTGGTTATAGGGCCAAACCACCCAAAACACACTGTACCTCTGTTTAATGTGGATTCCAATTACATTAATAAAGCTATTATTTTACGATGGATGTACTGATGCACGAAATAAGAGGATCAGTTTAAAATTGGCTCAATCTACTAGGATCCACATTTAAATGGAGGCATTTCACAAATGGAGCAGCCTACTCCGTTAGCTCATCAGTATATACTGGGGTAAAAATATGATACTGATTTAAAATACCATTCAGAAAATTAATAAAATCATTGTGAGTGGTAAACAGATTGTCATACTGAGACAGTTCTAAAATTGTTCTGGGCCTCTTTAAAAGTGACAGAGGAAATTTACTCCAACCCATGGTAATAAAAAGAGAGCAACTCATTACCATATTTTCTAAAAAAAGCCCTTGTAAGATATGTGAAGGGTTGGTAGCATTACTATGGTTGGTATAGAGGTGTTCAAATGGCGGATTAATAAATGTATCATGAACTGGACTGCCAGGTGATGAGGCAATGTGAGTGAAGTTTCGTACCATGAGATGCTGACAGACAATAAGCACTGGCTAGCCAGCCTCAGCACAAATGCTGGGAATGGGTCTCATTCTGTATGTACCAGTAGCAAGCCAATTTCCTGCATGGTGGAAGCTGTCCAATAGCTGAAGATAGCTGTCCTGTGACGAGCCATTTACTTGCAGCCATACTGCAACTGTGACTGTACAAAGGCTTTATAAGATTGCAGCATTCAGGAATGGTCTGTGTCCCATAACCTATCACAAAGAAATTTTAAAACATTAAGAGCTTCAAGTGCTCTGGTTTTAACATCTTTAATATGTGGTAACCATTTGAGTCTGCTGTCAAATTGCAGGCCCAGAAAACTAACAATTTAATTAAAACTTAGAACAGTGTTCCTCTAGGTAAGATGAAGTTCTGCCAAAAGACTACGACAACAGATAAATGGTCCACCCTGGGTTTTCTCCATGGAAAATTAAAAACTAGACCAAACTGACCATCCATCCATTTAGTGTTACTTGTAATTGCCTCTCATTACCTCTCAGGCTGGATGACAAACAAATAACAAATAACAAATAAAGAATATCGAATGGGACCCCTTAGTAGAGAAGGAATGCTGCTAATAGCAACAGCAAAAAGGGTCACAACTAAAACTCGCCTTTGAGAGACACCATTTTCCTGGATGAAAAATACTGATACTTTACAACTGATTCTGTACCAGCAAAACCTTGATAAAAATGATTGTAAGATGCAGGGAAACACCCACTCATGCAGTTGTTTAAAAATGCTGTGGAAGTATCATAGGCCACAAGATGTTGGCTGCAAATGAAAGTGTTCTGTATCGCTGCTTCCAGCATGGTCAGGTTGTCAAAGATGGAATGGAACTTTCTGAATCCACATTAAAAGTGCCTCAGCAGATTTTGGGGCTCATCAGACCAGATGGCAGTTCATCATCGCTTCCAGTGTCCTCCATATGTAGCTAGTCATGGTGATGAATCGGTAGTTGTGAAGGCATTGAAGACTTGCGTCCCCTCCTCTTCCTCACCCCCGAGGAGACTTCACAAACACTGTTTGGTTCACATGAGTATATTTCAGGCCCTCAAACCTTCTATGCTATTTGCCACCCATAGCTATTTGATTATGTTGCTGATACTGCAGGGTATCCAAAAATTTCAGAAGTTGCAATGGATGGCTGTGTTACTGTTGCTGGTGGAACTGTTGAACCTGCTGTTGAAACGGTTGGGGCTGCAGAAATGTAGCTACAGACTTCTCTGTCTTAGTGGTTTTTGCACCACATTTGCATTGATATAGACACATTGTACTTATGCTCATGTCTGCAATTAATGTCTGCATAACAACACTTTCTTTCCTAATGGGAACTGACAAAGTCTTAGTGAAACTGATTGTGAAGACGAGTGGGGGCAAGAGGCTTAGGCTGCTTCACTGTTTTGCTGAATAGTATTTGATCTTTGTTTTTCAACTCCTGTATCTTTTTTTCTTCCAGATACATTTTACACTCTCTGCTCCAGACTTGATGTGACCCAGAGCAGTTGATACACTCCTGTGGGAGGGTGCAACCACTACCAGGTACATGTGCTGCCAATTCTGTATTTTCAATAGTTGGGGCTGCCTCTGCAGGTTGCCATCTTATGCCCGAAGTGGTGGCAGTTAAGCCATATTCATTAAACACCATGCACTGCTTTAAGATTTAGATATCCTGCTCTGATGGTCTTCAGCAACACAGGAGTATTGAATGTCAGGACGAGGGTGGTGGTCTTTTAAGCAATGCCGTTCACTCATCATGTGATCTGACAAACCTCCACTACATTCTCTGATGCCCTCTTGTTAAGGAGTTCTTTCGTTTTCTAAATTTGTCAGAACGTGGCAGATGATCATATCTTTCCTAGTATTTAGAGTCTTATGGAATTCACATTTTATGGCAAACTCCCCAAGCTTCTCAGACTTAACCCTCTAACTGCTACGGATCGCCCGACAGAGCCCTTGCTGAGTGCTCCTTTGTTGTCACCTAAGCTGTTTAGCTGCGCTGAGAGGTCGCGGTCTGCTGATACCTGCACTGCTGAGTTCGGCACGCAGCCCGATGTGCTATGTGCTATGTGCTGAATATTTCTGGAGCTTTGTGTGTGATGTCCTTCTGCTGTCTCTCTGCTTTTTGAAACCCCAGATACAAAATAAATGTAGTTACTCTGACATCTAAAGTTTTTCAATGTAATGTTCCTCTAAAAGTAAATGTCCACATAGACAAACATACAGATGGTTCATATACTAAATAGATATTACAGCAACTAAAATGTGTTTGGTTTTTTTGTTTGTGAGCGCAGTAATTTATCTGGAGAAAATTTTGAAGTTAAATGTTCGAATACCTTTCACAAATTCTGCATATATTTTCCATCCTTCTTTTGGATCCGGGCTTTGGACTGGCGAAATTAAAAATATATTATTTCTTTTTTTATTTCACTTAATTTTAGAGGCGTATAAATGTAATGTAATTATTACAGTGTAGTTACCCTTGGTTGATAATTATTTTTCGTGAGCTAAGCCACGAAACATGGCACAACACACAGTGGTACTGTATATTGCATGTTCTGTATTTGTACTTGATTTCTGGACGCACTTTCTATTTCGAACATCCAGCACATCTACAAATTGGCATGATAATTTTTGAATTTTCAATATTAATAATATTTCGAAAATGTCTCATAGTAAATCCTTCCACCTTGAAAATCTAGTGAACTGATCCTGGCGTATTTGTCTTCGTATATAAATAAAATCTATTTGTTTCTTCAGCAAAAGATTTCATAAGATCTTCTGTTAAAAATATCAGGAAAATGACAGAATGCTGGACTTTTGAACTAATCCATTTTGTGTCCTGCAGCTGAATCATCAAACGCAGGCATAAAAGGATGAGAATTGTTTTTCTTCCAGTCAAACCTGTCACTAAAGCATCCTCTTTTTCCACATATTTAACTCTCGCTATCTGAAGCTTCAGATTCTGAAGAATTTTCACCTCTTGTGGAGACAGATGGTTGTTTTCCACTAGCTGAACTATTACTTTGAGATCCTATCGAAGGGTCATCACTATCATCCATAACAAAGAGATCATTCTCACAGTCACTTCTAGTAAGAATCTCCATAATTTCTTCCTCTGTACATACATGAAGGCGATCAATTTTTTTTTGCGAAAACTAAAAGGAAGATAGCAACACAAATAAGATCGCAGCGGCAAATGCTCACAGGCCGAATGTTGGAAAGCAATTAACCAGCCAGGGTGGAAATACGGCTACCTGACCTGGCTGCTAAGTGGCTCGCGCATTAACACGTGCAGAGCACACAGGGATCAGAGCGAACGGACAACTTAACGCATCCAGAGCACAAACAGGGCAGCAAGGCAGTGCGTGTATACATGTCCAGAGCAAGTGATGGAAGGAACAAGGGTGTGCGTGAACATGTCTAGAGCACCTGGGCACAGTAGTAGCCACGCGTGTTAACGCGTCTCCAGCAGTCAAAGGGTTAAGGAGTAGGAGAACTAGCTTGCTGGTACTTGTTTTTAACAACAATGTTCTTTTTCTCAGCTTTTAGAGATTTTATAGTCGCAAGACTCTCTTGCTCTTTTTTGTATACAAAAAGGAGAAACCTTCTCTGTCATTAAGTTGAAAGCATTATCTATTAAATAATCCTTCCTATTACTCACACCCTGTTCTTGACCCTCGCCTGCTTAACAGTTCTTTGGGTTTGGGGTACCCTGCGGCCCAGCTGATAGAAAATGGTTTTTTCCCTTCTATTCTGGTCCCAAGAGTTAGGAGGAACAAAACGTCCAGTGACAATGGGCCCCTGTATCATGCCACCAAGCCCAATACAACATGGGTATAGCAGCTGGCCCCGAGTTTGCACGCTACTGAGTGATTTTCCTCACCACCCATACACCTGTTCGGCATGTAGCAAACCCCGAGGTTGAGAGTCCTTTTTTTTTTTTTTTTAACTATAGGCTGGACCATCCTCTCGATTCAGGCAGTGAAGCCAAGAATTCTGTTCTCCAATACATATGACATTCCAGTGTCTCATCATATGGTGGTAGTTGAAGTATGCATGGAGCTTATGATGTCAGGGAACTGGTGGCACTCACCTCAGCTACCACAGGTGTTCCAGACCCGTACTTGGCTCTTGCATGCCAGGTCCCTCCAGGGACCCTTTACAAATTTTAATTTTAAATTCTTTCAGCTTTTTTGGAAAAGTATTCATTATTTCCCTTAGTAATTATTTCAATCCCTGACCCCCTTATCTACAAAAGAAAATTTTCCCTTTCCCTTATGCACAAAATCAAGTGCCAGCTTATGCTCACGGTCATCTTCTTTCTTCCAAGCACTACTACTAAATCTTTGACCAATATCTTTCCAAGCTTCACCAAACTCCCAAACAATTTATTTTAATGTGGGTACATTTTAAACAAAAGTTTTTTGAAGCATACAATTTATTAACAATTCATCACAACTTTGTCTTTCTTTTCCACTGTAGGCCTAGTGAAGAAAAATTAAGGCTTGCACAATATTTTGTTAATCAAACTCTCTTACAAGCACCTTTTTTCCACTGAAATTTAATAATGTTGCCAATTTTTCAGTTCATTTTTAGGCAAACAAAGCATATTCAGACACCATTTTAGAAACTGGAACACTTGTTTGAGTGTGAATAATTGGTAGATTTTTTGAAGTTTCTTTACATGATGCTATTTGATGCTGCAGCTAGAACCATAATAATAAAAATTGATTCATTTTGCTGGCTTTCAGTAAAAGTATCAATTTGAAGGCAAAAATAAATAACACATGGCTGTCAGAGCAGTATGCATTTCCTGGAAATGATGGATGCATGTTACCTGCCTATGGCCACCATAAAAATACATTACATTGTTGATCTGGATTAATAATCAATAAAAGTCAATAAAAACTTTCCTTACATGTAAGGCTGTAAAATTTTTAAACATGGTGTTGAGTAATTAAAAAAAACTGGATGCACAGAAAATCCAGCCCTGACTTTCCAGTTAGGGAAACTAGAATGTTGCAATGGAGCCAAGACATTCCTTTTTAAAAATAAATAAATATTTTTTAATTTCCCTATCCATTTGAAATTCTTAAATTTTTTTGGTAATCGAACTGCACTAGAATGAACTGCAAAGCACATTAATTGAGGAGTCAATGAATTAATCATAAATGTTTTTCATCTTAATCGGTGTTCCAGTCTTCAGGACCTCCTCTTGTATGATGAACGCATAGGTTTGTTAATCATAATAGTACAGTTCAGAAAACAGAGTCATAAAGAAATGTAGCAAAGAAACAAGAAATTTAAAATGTGTAACAGCCGTATTTTAGGAGCTAAAAGGAAAAATATTTCTCGGGTAACTATTAGCTAAATTGGTTATTATAACAATTCAAATTATCTGGTAGGTAGGATTAACATAGTGGAAATAAATATCAATGAATAATCCCAACAAGTCTTACATGTTTTATGCTTAAGGTTGCTGAATCTTCTTTAGCAGTGTCACTAATACTGTAATTACTTTCAGACTTGGCAGTGCTTCCTTCAACAGAGGCAAAATCAGCTGAACTCCAATCACCTCCTGCGCTGTTGGATTCGTCAACTTCCAATGCCTAAAATAAAAGCTACTGCATTTATAAATACTATAAAAGTGGGAAAGAATACATATTAGTTAATCTGAATAGAATCTTAATTAGGTTAGACAAATGCATAATTAAGAAGAAAACATGAAAGGAATGTACATGCTCTTGACATTTTACCCCATTAGCCACATAATACTAGGCATTAATTCAACTTAACTGGTAATATCTGAACATAATTACTTTATATAGTAGCCATGGGGGTAAAGAGATATGTAATTATAACTTGCTTTTTGTGAACACGCCCCACATTAACAGAATAATAAAGTATAGAGTGAGAAATGGTTTAGCGCATACTGGTAATTACCTGCAAATGGCAGATGACTAGGTCAGGGAAAGAAGTTTGGAAAAGATATTCTTTGATAGTATTCATTATTTGTTTTTGTGAAATTGTTTTTCAAATGGTTTACATAAATCAAACACACAAATTTCAATTAGCAAAACTTATATTACAACTTAGGAAAATTTTAAAAAATTCACAAAATATTTATTATCTAATTAAGAGAATTCTATGTCAAATCATAGATATGTTGAAAAAATAAAAATAACACATATGTTGAGATTAAACATTTAGTTATTTTGTGAACATCGTAAATTTCAGAAGGATTTCCCAGTAAACTTTAGAAGGCTGCATATCATTGCATGGATTTAAAGAATTTAAGGATCACTAGTTTCAGAAAAAATGTGGAAAATTAGATTTTTTAATTAATTTAATTACAAAATGCTTGTAAAAATGGAGTAATTAAAAAGGCCAGTTTAAAAAAAAAAATAACCCAGAAAATGTACTTTATATTGGTTCATGAGGATTTACAGGTTTGCTTGGTTGCCACAAGTTTTATACTTCATCCAAAGTATGTTACTTAGTCCCTTGATACATCCAAGTGATAGGTAGGTTTTTAAATGACAACACCATCTATAAAATTTTTATTATACTCTTGTTTCTAGAAAACACTTCAGTAAAACATACACAAACAAGACATCAGACTTCCTTCTGCAGATTTAAAGCTCATTACAATAACAAATGACATAGCATTCTTCTTAGCAGTCTTCCAAGCAAGCCTGCCTAGTTGCGATAGTCAGGAACTTAAATAGGTATTGTAGTATGCTCACAAAAACATTAAAAGCCTCAATCAACACTTCTGGATAGCTGACAGCTGCCCCAATAATAAAACTCATGAAAACAATTAAAGCTTATACAAATTTACTTGAATACATAAGAAACCACTTTTAAATTAAATCAGAAAATATTTACCAGCATTTGAAGATAAAACTGACAAAATTAAACAAACCCTAACAACCAAAATCCCATTCAAAACATCATTGTTCAAAGAATATTCTTAATTACAGTTTTTCAATAAACATTTCACTCATTGTATTGCTCTCTATACAATTTTTAGAATGTGATAAGGCCGAAAGCCTTAGCTGGTATGAAAGAACTGATTGAAAGAAATAATAGATTAAACATGTAAATTCAAGGAGTTTAATCAATAGGAGAAGTATAGTGTGAATCTTTTTGTGTTAGTTGCAAAAATAAATCAAACTTATTGGAACAATGTGTTGTTAATTGGTAGAAATAGCACTTTTCTTTGGAACTGAGAAAGATATAAAGTAATTAAGTTTGTTTGGAAGAGCGGAGGTGAAGGTGTGTAATGTATATATTTCCTCAGCTACCAATAAAGTGAAAGCCATGTGGAAGATAGTTAATAATGAAGTAGGAGGAAGACAGGTAGATAGCCATAACATTCAACTGCAAGAGAATAAAAAAATAATATCTGATCCTTTAGAGATATTCAATACCTTAAAATACATATTTCTCCAATATTGCTGAAGACCTGATTAAGAAAAATGTTGATAAGTCCAACATCAACACACAAGCTAAAATCAGTAAAACTAATAGGAAAACCCTTTTTATTCAACCCACAAATGAAGAAGAAGTATTAAAAATTACTGGTGAGTTAAAACCTAAATTTTCATCCAGAATTGATGATGTCCCAGATTTTCTTTTAAAAAAATGTGCTAAATTAATAGCTTGCCCTCTCTCTCATATATGTAACAGTTCATTTTCTAATGGAATATTCCCAGACAGGCTTAAAACAGCAAAAGTTAAACTCCTATTCAGAAAAGGGGAAAAAGAAAATGTGTCAAACTATCGCCCGGTGTCGAACCTCTCATGTTTCTCCAAAATCATAGAAAAACTATTTCACAAAAGACTTGTGAACTTTTTAGAAAATAATAAACTATTATCAAATACTCAACATGGATTTAGGAAGAATAAATCAACTGAAACTGCATTTTTTTTTTCATTTAATACAGAAATCTTACAGACACTTGATGAAAAAGGACATGTATCTGGAATATGTTTGGATCCCTCAAAGGTATTTGATGTAATTGACCATAATATCTTGCTCACAAAATTAGAACATTTAGGAGTTAGAGGAGTAGCAACAAATTGGATAAAGTCATACCTTTATAATCGGAAACAGATTGTTGAATGTAGTTTTAAGACTAAAATCAGTGTAAACTATGTGCGCTCAGATTGAAAACACATGAAATATGGAGTGCCGCAAGGATCAATTCTTGGGCCTTTACTGTTCTTAGTGTATATAAATGACCTAGAAACGACAAGTACCTACCAGAAGTATATTAAATATGCAGATGACACCAGCGTATTAATAAAAGAATGTAATAAGGAACAATTAGTGAAAAACATTGAACACTGTTCTAAAAACTTAGCAAACTGGTTTTCTCAAAACAAACTAATAATAAACACAGAAAAAACACATGCCATACACTTCAGGACAAAAACTAATTTAGATACCCCAGTACCTACAGTAAAACTCTGCGATGAACTATTGAAAAATGTAGGAAAAATAAAATGTCTGGGAATATGGATACAAGATAATTTAAAATGGAATATACACGTTGATCACCTTTGTAGAAAATTAAATACCATTTACTACATGATGAGAATATTAGTTGACTGCATATCAGATGAAACAATTAAGAATAATTATTTTGCGTATGAGCACTCATTATTAAGGTATGGTGTTATATTTCGGGGAAATTCCCCGCCAAGTATCAAATGTTTCAAAATGCAGAAAAAAATTATTAGGATTATGAATGGGGTACAGAGTAGAACCTCATGTAGACTTTTATTTAGAAATATGCAAATTCTACCACTGCCCTGTATATATATATATATATATATATATATATATGCTGGAAACTATAACATTCATAAAAAAAATACTGAAGCTTCTGGGTATACATTACAAACAAACAATGATGTGCACACATATAATACTAGACAGACATTAGATTTACATGTACCACAAACAAATACTACCCTATGTCAGAAAGGACCAATACATACAAGAATTAGATTGTTTAATAACCTACCACATAGTATCAAATCTGTAAAAGAAAATACAAAATACAGGACTGAAGGAGTACATGCTCGGCCACTGCTTCTACAGTATTGATGAGTATTTTCAAACCAAATGATAGACTTATATAGTAAAAAATCATGTGTTATTTGTCATTATAAATTTTGTGTCTTTATCAAACTTGTACAGCTATCTTACGAATGATCACAGCATTGATAAAATGCCCCTGTGTGTGTGTGTGTGAGAGAGAGAGAGAGAGAGAGAGAGAGAGAGAGAGAGAGAGAGAGAGAGACTGTACTGTCTGTCTGCGTACAGACTATTTTTGACCTATCCCATATCATTTGTACTTTGTACTATGTATGATGTTATGGGACCAATAAATACAAATACAAATGTACCAGTTATGTGTTCGAAACAGACCATGGCTGTCTGCTCAAAACACCGACAATGTTACATCCTCCAGCATAAGTTTTCTTTGGTTTCATATTACTTTTTATTCCTTCATTTAAAAAAACATTAAGAATGAAAATATTATATACAATCAGAATCAATACATAATACAGAAGAATGCAGGTAAAATATGGAAACTTTTATATGATAGAAATAAATATTACATAATGAATTTACTTATTATTTTATCACTTCTAAATCCGCTAGTGGCTAACAGCAACAAAAAAATCATAAACTGAGTTAAATGCTAGTAAGAAAATTTAGGTGACTACAAACTAACCGGTTCTTCTTCAAGACTGGCCCATTCCTCAGCATCCCAGCCATCAGTACCCTTGTGATCCATTCTTCCAACAACCTGTCCCAGCAGAGGACTGCGAGGTTCTGATCCACCTGGCTGACTGCCTTGTGCCTAACACAAGTAAGTCGAAAAAATAATTTTACAAAGCTTTCTTTAACACGGCTTTTAACAGGAAGTGGATACATTTACTTATACAAAAAAAAAATTATAACAAAATAATAAATATGATTTAAAGTTGATAAAGCTATTAAAAATTATTTTGTTATTCTGTGTGATTAATTTTAACATTATGAGGATAATGACATATAATAAAATGCTTTAAACATCTCAACTGGATCCATCTCAACTTACAAACTACTCTCTGCTCCTTCCATATTTTGAATTCCTTCTTTCCATCCTGTCTTCACCCTCCTTCCCCAGTTTTATAATCCATTTCAACAACCTCAGTTCACCAGGAACTATGGCAATAAGATAACATAGAGATTATTGATTCAATGCACAGAGGTTGACAGTTGCATGAACTGCGGAGTATTCTTTACATTGCATGTAACCTCTTTGGTAAATGTTGAGTAGGTTGCATTATGCATACGCATGTGAATGTTGATAAAATACTGCTGTTCGTAATAATGCATTTATTACAGTTTATTTTTGTGCACCACGCCACTATATATATAAAAATAGATGTGTGTTTCCCTATATTTCACTTTTCTGCCACCACTACCTAGTACAGATCACTGGTGTTTGTGTGTGGTAGTAGCAAGGAGTTTCCTATCAGGCACAATGGCTGAATGCTGACAGATGTGGGGATATGGTGGTTACAAGTGGTCAAGGCAGAGCATTTTCATACTTCGACCAAAGACATGTGTGTCCATATACTTCTCTTTCCTGCCACAACTACATAGCAGAGACCATTGGTATATGTGTGTGGTAGCATCGAGTCTTCCATCGTGCACTCAGGAGGTTAGATGTCAGTAGCTGTGGGGGTGTGGGAGATATGGTGGTAGAAAGTGGTTGACCTGGGGCATTTTCATATTTCCACTAAAGATGTATGTATGTGACCTCTGCGACGTGAAACCATGATTAATACACATACCTACAATATGAGTCACAATCATGGTGAAAACAATTATTCGTTACAGAGACAAGTAAAAAGAATAAAAATAAACATTAATTTTTAAAACTGAGTTTTGTAAAAGGTCATATTGAAAACAATTAATTATTCTGTTCAAATTCTTGAATGGAGTAGAAGGAGCTGCCAATAAGATAATCTCTCAGTTTTTCTTTAACTATATCTTTATTATCTGCAAACTGTTTTATACTCTTGGGAAGTTTATTAAACAGATGTATCCCAGAATAATTAACTCCTCTTTGTACTAATGACATAGATGTTTGTATTTGTGCAAGTTATTTCTGTTTCTTGTATTGAAATTGTGTACCTGTGAATTAGATGTAAACAGGTTAAAATGTTCTATGACAAAGCACATGAGAGAATATATATACTGAGAAGTCATTGTAAGAATACTGAATAGCTCTTTCCTGTGCTATGAAAACTTTTTTACTTTGTGAAGATTTTCCCCATAAAATTATGCCATATGACATCACTGAATGAAAATATGAGAAATACACCTGTATCATTAATTCTAGACCTGCTGGTAGAGAAAGTGTTCGTACTGCAAAGGTGGCACTACTTCACTTCTTCAGTAGTGAAGTGATATGTTCATACCAACAGTTTTTCTCATCTATTTTAATACCAAGGAATGTTTTATTCTTTGTTTCTAAGATTGTGTTATTTTTATAGTTTATATGTAAATCCGGCTGTGCATAATTTTTTGTTTTAAACCTAATATAATGCATTTCTTCAAAATTTAATTTTAATGAATTTGCCAATTTTCTACTCCACTAAGTACGGTACTTCATTTGCATTAAACTATTGTTTGGTGTTTTTCTCTGTCAGGTTAGTGTCATGTGCACATAAAACACTCTTAACTTTACTGGATAAGTTTCCAGGAAGGTCTTTGTTGTGTAACAAAAAGAGAAGGGGTCCTAGGACATAGCCTTGTGGAATTCCATGTTTTATTTTCTCCCAGTCTGATGAAGCATCTTTACTTATTTCAGAATCAAAAATGGAAGCATTTTGCATTCAACTTTCCACGTATGATTTAAACTAGGCGTGGTCAACCCAAATGACCTTTTGGGCCACTTTGGAAGTGAATCATAACCCCGCGGGCCGCATATAAAATTATATATCCCCACTAGAGACGTATTTTTGGAGTGAAAAATTGAAACTTGAGTTATTATTGTATTTAATATTATTCTTACATGCAAACATAGTTAATATAACAATAATTATACTATACGCATATTGTAGAGAAATACACAACACAAAAAATGAAATATAACATGTATTTCGTAAAAGTGTGATGAAAAATGTTCAAGGCGGGCTGCGGGTTGGCCACCCCTAATTTAAACCATTTACCTGCGGTTCTGTAAACACCACAGTATTCAATTATTTTTTTTTTTACAAAAGTAATTAATGATTTACACAGTCAAATGCTTTTGCAAGATCACAAATTATTCCTACAAGGCTCATTTTATTATTCAGTTTCTCAAATGTGTTATTTAAAAATGAATATATAGCCATTTCTATGATGATCCTTTTTGGAACCCAAATCATGATTTGGGGTGAAAGTGCAGAAGAATTGCAAAAGAAGCTGGAGGCTTAGAACAAGCTGTTTGAGAAGTATGAACTGAAAATTGGTCAGAGTAAGATGGTAGTCATGGCAACATCTACAACGACTTCCAATGTGAATATTTACCTGAACAATTAACAACTACAAAATGTAGACCAATTAAAATATCTTGGCAGTACTCCGAGTAAAAACAACACCAGGGAATGTGAGATTACAAACAGAAATAATAATGTGACATTAACATGATGAGAACTCTGTTGTGCAACAACAAAGTGCTCAGAAAGTGTAAATATAAACTATTCAAAACATATTACATCCCCATACTGACTTGTGCACAAGAAACATGTACCCTACCCATAAGAGACTATAGTAAACTTCAAGCCTCTGAAATGAAGTATGTGCATACTATGCTTCAAGGAACATGAAAGGACAAAGTAAGGAACGTAATCAATCATGCAGAGGCCAGTATAAACATCAGTGTGACAAAATTTTTACAGCGTTCTCGCCTGAGGTGGTATGCACATGTTCACAGGTTGGAGGAAGAAATAAGAGCAATGGGCTACTTTAATATGAACATCCAAGGGAAAAGATGAGTGGGAAGGCCCAAAAAGAAATGGATAGACCAAATAAGAAGGAATTAGAAGACTTAGGGCATGATTGGAGGACTATTCAAGAACATCAGCTGTTAATGGACAGAAGTGGCGAGTGCTCATGACAAGCACCCATGAGACTGGAGCTGGAGAATAATGACAATGATCTTCACATAATCCTCTACATTTCATTAACCTAACTGGAATCATCACATACATGGGATCCTGAAAGAATATAAACACAAGCAGGTAAATTATGCACAAAAGCACCTGTGCAAGCATTGTGCTATAGTGAAAGCTATCTGGCTATGTCTGTCCATCCCCTACAAATCTGCTCTCTCATCCCACACCTCCTACCCATCTTGTGCTGAATCTCTCTCATAAATTAAAGCAACAATGGAGTAGGAGGAAATGCCATGAGGCAATATTTATATGGAAAGGTAAAATATACACACCATGTGCCAAACTTGAAGGGAGATGAGCAACAGTGACAAAAAATACTCCACAAACACAAAAACAATTTTTTTTTACTATGACACTCCTCAAGAATATAGGACCATGTGACTAAACACATACCACACTTCCTCCAACATCTGCCCACAGTTCACACTCCTCAACCTCCACACTTCTTACCTGCACTGATTATGTCATTTCTTTGCATACAGAGATTCCTCACTGCCAGACCCCCAGTGCCATTGAACCATTCTGACTATTCCCCCCCCCCCCCTTTCCCTGCTGCCACATATAAAGTTTCCATTGTATACTCTGTCACATATTTAATTAATTTAATTCTTTACATAATTTTTCTCTTTTATTTCCAAATACATTATCGGATATGTTGCATACATACACATGATGTGGGCATTTCCATATAAACGGTAACCTACACACACTGTTAACATCCGCGCACAAATTTGCGATACCTCCACTTCAGCAGTTGCAATCCCCTCCAGACCAAAGTAAGGTAATGCTTGGCAGACGCATCTGTTCTATTGAAGAACCACTTTGCAGGTATTTCCACAACTATACTAAACTAGCATTTCCCATTGCAGTCTCCATGATCTTGTACTGACAGTAACACTGTTTCCATCACCCTGTATATTTATTACTTGAAATTCATATATTTCTCTCCAAAATCCTACCCAGTACCTTCCACACAAATTTCAGAATATTTTTGTCTACAAATACACACCACACAATGACAAGAATCTTATTATGCAGCAGATCTCACTATAAAAGTTGCAGCATGCATCAAGCCACAAATATATATTTCAGAACTATCATACAGGAACCTTTCCCCATGATTGGACATGCTACAAGCACAATAAGACACCTTACCAAAATATTACTGTTACCAGAGATCCCCGTGGCCTCTGAAAAGGCTCTGCCAGTAGATCCAGCACTTATTATTTATTCACATACTTATATTTAATATTACCTCCCTAAATCTTTGCTCATATTTTCTAATACTAAGGAAAAGCTTTTAGGCAATATAAATAACAAAGAATAGGGAAAATAACCAAAGTAGAAGTCTGCAATGAGTATACAATATACCACAAAAATACAATATTTTGATTTAAAGCCTCATTGTTTTAGGAAGATATTGATGGAAGAATTAAAGAGAGGTACATGGAAGGGAAAATATGACCATGACCACAAGCCGGCACAAGCTTATGAGAGTAACTTAAATGTTACTAACTGCAGAAAGATGTTAATGACCATTCTATTCCATTTCTTATGAAAGGTTGAATCAGGTATGGGGTTCAAAAACTTTAACTTCTGAGTTTCACAACTTGTACAGATAATCTGAGTTAGTTCATTAACTGACAGATCGAATGATCCACTTAATGGTTCTGGATGAGTGTGTGCATTTTATTCAATACCGAAGTTGGTTAAAGAGGAACCAAAAGTAATTCTTAAGGAACTCAAAGTTGTTCTTATAGATGAGTTAGCCATTAAGTGCTTGAAGTGTAGGCTCTGGTGTTAATATTTGCTCAGGTTGCATTTGGAGCTCCCATATGGGAATTGGAATTTGTCATTCTTGAAGTCTTATTTAATCTGTACAAGCTGGTTTGGTTTGAAGTAAATTTCACTGTATCATTGAAATCTGGTAAATGGGTAATATATGACAATACTATGAAATGTTCTTTCTCTGCCAAACTGGAACTGAAGTTTCAGCTAGTATAATTAGATGTTTTCTCAGGAATTTTCCAGGATATTTATTCTTTAGGTATGTAGAGTAAAGTGCCATACATGATTTCCATTAGAAGCTACATAAGGATAATTACAGAAAATATAAAAATTCTCATTGGACTGTAACAATCACATAATTCCTATCAGTATTGTAAAATGGTTTATGATACTGAATTTTTGGTAAGAATACAGCATCATCACTTTCTAGTCAACATTTCAGTAAGTTGTACAGCTAAAACTGCATACTTGTTCTTAGATGAACAATTTTTTTTCTTTATGGCTTTAATCCTCATCAACAACAAGTTTGCTCAAGGTAGCAAAAGACTGGGGATTAGGAACAGGAAAGAATAGGCTACAATACAAGTAATGCTCTCGGGTGACTAGCCGAGTTATAGAAGTGTCATAATAATCACACAATATTTCGGCACTCTGAATCGTTGGCGCCATCTTCCGGTGAAGTGAGGTCAGGAACATGCGAAGCTGCTGAGCTAGACCAGATTCCCACTGCTAACCTCTGATTGGTCGGCTGTGGAACCAGTCGTAGCAGGGATCAAATCTCGTTGCGGCTTGAATCGATGCCAAGGTGGAGTTACGGCTAGATTTGATGTCCTTTTTCACATGACATATAGCGGATGGGCTTAAAATCACCGCTCCTTCGAAGAAGATATCCGAAAACAAAGCCTTCACGATAAATTGTTTGTCCAACTGATGGGTCAACACGAATCCGTTGCGGGCCTCATATTGAGCCATGCTGCCACGTGATTGGTCAGATTTGTAACCAATGGTAGCCGGGGTCCTGCCTCGTAGTAACTCATCGTTCGGTAGAAGGAAAAGTCAGAAGGCAAAAACTTACACATAAGCTGATCATTAATGCCTGAGCAACAAATTGCTCGCTTATGTTACTACCGAACTTTCCGTTGATCTGGACGCGCCGTGTAATGCGTCTCGGTCGCGCTGTCGACGTATAGTATTTATGATTGGCGTCCAGGCTTCACTCAGCTGGTACCCGCTGTCGCGGTTGACGAGGTTAGACGCGAGACGAATTTCTACTGCTTCTGTAAGGATGCTATTCCAGAAGCTACCAGTATGCGCCAGTACTCTGGTATTTTCGAAATCAAAACCATGGCCATGTTCTAGACTGTGTTCCGCCACCGCAGACTTTTCTTTCTGCCCCAGACGAACGTGTCGTGCATGTTCTAGACAACGTTGGTGAACACACCGCACCGTCTGGCCAATGTAGCTCTTTCCACACTCGCAACTAATGCTATATACCCCAGGTGTCCGCAAAACAAGGTCATCCTTGGGGGAGCGCAAGATGTTCTTCACCTTCGGTGGTGGCAGGAAAATGGTCTTGATTCCACTTTTTGCTAGAATCCGTCCTATCTTGGACGTTGTGGCGCCAGAGTACGGCAAGAAGGCGAGACGATCAGGTGGCTCTTTCTTGGTGTTGTTGATACTACGTGTCGGCTCTCGGAATGCCTGTCTTATCTGATAATCAGTGTACCCGTCGCGTCGAAAGGTCTGACGCAGATGACTCAATTCATCGGGTAGACTGTCCGAATCGCATATCGCTCGCGCCCTATGTACAAGCGTGCTGAGTACCGTCTTGCGCTGTGCCTGATGGTGATGGCTACGCGCGTTCAGGTATAGGTCTGTGTGCATAGGTTTTCTGTACACAGAATGTCCTAGAGACCCGTCAGGTTTCTTTTCTATTAGAATGTCTAAGAAAGGCAGCCGGCCTTCTTCTTCCACCTCCATCGTAAACTTGATGTTTTCGTTTCTGCTGTTAAGATGATGGAGAAAGGCTTCAAGGTTGTCTCTGCTGTGTTGCCAGACCACAAAGGTATCATCTACGTATCGGAAGAAAGCGGTGGGCTTCATAGGAGCGCTTGCTAATGCCTTGTCTTCAAAGTTCTCCATGAAGAAATCAGCAATAACTGGCGATAAAGGACTGCCCATGGCCACTCCATCAACCTGTTCGTAATACTCCCCGTCATACAAGAAATACGAGGATTGGAGTGTGTGCCGGAATAACTCCAATATGGCAGGCTCAAAATGCTGTTCCAGTAGACACAGAGTGTCAGTGAGAGGGACCCTAGTGAACAGTGACACCACATCGAAACTCACTAATAAATCATGTTGCTGCAGGTGGAGTTCTTTGATGACGTCTATAAATCTTGCAGAGTTGGTCACGTGATGAGGACCTTTACCCACTAATGGTGTCAGTAGCCCAGTTAGATATCGGGCAAGCAAATATGTAGCTGATCTGATGGTACTTACTATTGGCCGCAATGGGGTACCCTCTTTATGGATCTTGGGGAGTCCATAGAGCCTTGGAGGAACAGCAGCCCGGGGTAGTAGTTGTTTAACTGTGTCTTCTGGCAGCCCTGAGTTCTTAAGAAGAGCTGTCGTTTTTCTCACCACGGCGTTGGTAGGATCCCGTGCAATCTTGCGACAGGATGTGTCTTTCAGGAGTTCTTCCACCTTTCAACGATAATCTTCCATAGTAAGCACTATAGAAGCGTTACCTTTGTCTGCCGGTAAGACAATAATGCCTGTGTTTTTCCGCAATGCCCGAAGTGATCTCCTCTCGGCAGCTGTGATGTTGGGCCGTGGCGACTTTGATTTGCATAAAATACGGCAGGTTTCACGCCTCATTTCTTCTGCAGCCTCCATAGGCAAACCACGGACGGCCTGTTCAACGCCGGTAAGAATCTCTCTATACGGTATGGACTTCGGTACTGGAGCAAAATTTAGTCCTTTAGATAGCACCGATATGGTGTCAGAGTCCATTACCTCACCGCTCAGATTGATGACTGTACTCCTGTCTGGCTCTGAGAGTGGCTTGGAACATCGGGCGAGCCGAGAGAACTTGCCGCATTGACGTGCCGTTGCGCTGTATTGAACCTTGCAACTTCCAGCCACAGTACAACTGTCTATCCAGTCCCAGGCGTCACGGTGCATGTGGTTTGATAGAAACAGGTGGACGGGAAAAAGTGCTTTAGACACGGAGTCTAGTTCACGCCTGGTATACCGTATCCTTTCCCGCACTAGAGCCAAGCTGGCCCGCCGCAGAATTTTCTTATATAAAGAATAGGCTATTTGACAGTATTCAAAATATATTACAAATTGTAATCATTCACATAGATTAATGCTTAAGGAAGCCATTTTTGTTAAATTTGAAAAGAAAGATGGATTGTTTTTAATTAAAAAAGCGTAATAAAAATCAAATTTTTCTTGCCTCTTGTCACATGACTGAAAATGCTCTGGGATTGGAGATCGCTTTAGTGACGTCACCGGTAGACGCTACGGCTGTGTATGGTGTTTCCCGCTATCCAAGTTTTCAACTATTTGTTGCTGCATATCTCTTGTTAATAATGAGATTTTGTGTTGAATGTAAAATGAAGAACAATTTGTAGAAGCTTACAGCGGAAAAATACCGTAAATTATGTGTCGGACTGGCTCTAGAAAAAACCACTGACTTTTATTGTATGGAGCTTGAAAATGTAATAACTTCAATTCGAGAATCATTTACATTTAAACTGGAAGTTAGAGATTAACAGAAATCCTTCATAAGAATGGCTAAAATTTTAAATTAAGTTAGTTGTTTTAGCAGATATTTACGAGAAAACTGCAAGTACAGTATAAGGTAACCACAACAGTTAAATAACTGGATTTTATGGACAATATTTCTTAACTGCGGATAAATAATTATAGATAAATAAAGTTTTTTTCCCCAATGAAACTGAATTTATTGTTCATTTATTTACCGACCGCATTCACTTCAACGCACGTAGAAACTGTGATGTTTAAGTGTTCACTATTAATGAGAAGAAAAGTAACGATGCCATGGTGCCCAGGTAGCTGCAAGGTTAAAGAAAGCTATAGGAATTTGAAGATCCTTTATTTGAACCTTGATTAGGATAATATTTTTTTCATGTGTACATTTTTTTTTCTGTTTGCCGTTTGTTGCTTTACAGAATCATGTTTTTATTAGAAGGAGTCAAAAAACGTCATGCAACCGTTTGAAACATAAATTGCTGTTATAGAAGAAAACATTTATAAAAAGATAACCTCCTGCTTCAGGGTGGCCACAAGGTAATGATTTAAAAATTCACTGATATTTCCAAGTTTTCCAGAGAAATTTGCCATATTTTCCCCTGATTTAGAAACTTTATTTGCATGGTTAAGATATTTAAAGTTTTAATTAGATTTTAATTCTATATAATTAAATCTGGTTAAAACTAAAAAAAATAGAAAAAGAAACATGTTTAAGAATGTTTATTTGAAAATATTATAACTAATTTAGTAATCTTATGAAGCATAATTAAAAATGAGTAGCACAAAAATAAGATAAGTCAAACGACTAATATGAAATAAAACAAATTAGTAATCTTTCAATATTTGGTGGACAAAAATAATTGAAGATTTTTAAATTGTTCATCAGAAACTTGACCCAGTCAACAGCTTAGCTTTTTTATGCATATTTCATTTGCTACACTTTTCTTTTCAAATCTTCTGGTTCAGTTATTGTAGCTTTTTTTGTTCCATTTTTAATTTCTTCTGTTGCCGAGTTAACACTTTCGAGTAAGTTTCCGTGAGTCTACGCAAGATAGCATGAACACGAGTTTGTATAAACCATGCAATCGTGTTGGTTCACTTTGTGTGGTTGCTTGCCTGTGCCGCTCGTCTTGGCAGCGGTTTATTTGGAGCAAGTCAAAGGCACGAGCACGATGTTTATACTGTCACATCGATTCATCATTTGAAAGAGCTCTGAATGATGCAAAACTTTATAAATCCTATCTATTTAGGATCTTACATATTATTTTGGTCCTGCTTTAATTCCCCTTATATCATTAATACAAAAAAGTTGTAAAGCCGTATCATTATCGCTATTCACATTTTTGCTGGCATTGGTATATTGAATCTGGGCTTTTGTTTTGATATTAAAGTTTCAATTTTTCTCAGAAAAAGTTCAAAACCAGCTTAAGACATTCTACAGGACTTCGAAGATTCTCCACAAATTCAATTTTTTTGGAACATCTGTTTCAAACTTTGCTTGAAATTGTAAAACTGTTTAGTGAAACATAAAAACATCCTTATATACTTACTCCTCTACGATTGGTGATTTATTCAGTAAAAAATATAACTTCCGAGTTTACATGATTTAGATGTCATCCACCTTTTTTTAAAAATATAATTTCAAATGCCGAGTTCCAGAGAGAGTTCATGTTAGCTCTCGCGCACGAACATCTCGTCATTGTATCTCGATGAGGCGCAAGACGAGATGCAAGTTGCTAGTGTAAATGCGGTTTTTTGTTGGCTATTTTATGTCAAAAATTTATAAGCTGAATTATTTAATGCAAAAGTTCAATATTAAAATAAATTATCAAATTTTGGGTTGTTGCAATTAAAATTCCCTGATAATTTTATAAATTACTTGGATTCCCGATAGTTCCATGATATTTAAAGGTGGCTTTAAATTCCCTGATAATTCCATATTTTCCAGTTCTGTGGCCACCCTGTGCTTTTAATTTTGAAATATACCAGAGATTCATCATCATTGCAACAAAACCCAAGTATTCGGTGGTGAATTTATTTTAACAATAACATTGCACGCTAAACTTGCAACAATTCCGAAACGCTTTGAATACTTTTTGTTGGAATTTTCACGTGATGATACAACTGAATGTTGCCTTTCTGACATAAATGCTTCTATTTAAGCGGTATTTACTTTTAATGCGCAAGTAATTTTTTTTTTTTTTTTAAAAAACTTTGTATCGGTGTGCAAGTAACGTCCAGTTTCAGTTTTGAAGTCTTTTTTGGTTATGTCCCAAACATTTATAATACTCTTGCTATCCAAAAATTTGTGAAACATTCAGAAAAAAAATTAATGTTTTGGTGGACTTTAGAAAAAGAATATGCAGCGCTACCAACAGCAACTAGTATCTAAAGAAAACGCTCACAAATAACAAAACATATTCCAAAGCGAGTATCGAATCTAAGAACCCTAACTTTACTGATACTTGCCTTAAACAGCGTACTACATTATCTCAAAGAAATTATGGTGCAAATTATATTTACAGTAAATGATATGCGACTTAGTCGCAATGTCGTCTGGGTTTCTATGAGCAAGTTGCGGCGACTTTTTTTCCTATTTCAGCTAATGCGGGAACACTTATGTTTATTTGGAGAGTTTTTATTGTTGTGGTTGTAGATTGATGTACTATATACTATTTATAAACCATATTTCCAACAATTTATACACAAATTCAGAGAAACAAACCAAACATTACTTACGTAGATTGAGTGCCTGCTGGCATGTGACGTCACGAGTGTCATTGGCCCATGCCAGGCAGCAAAGGAGCGTTTTGGTGGGCTTTCAAATAATCTAAATTTTAACGTTGAATTTTATGTAAAATAAGCACTTTTGTCAAAAAATAATTAGTACTCTGTAAATAAAGTGTATCAATAAACTATTTAAGGCCATTTTCAAAAATAGTCGAATAGCCAATTCAGCGATGGCCGACTGAAGGAAGCATCCTGGCATTCCCCTGAAGTGATTTGGAGAAACCATGGAAAGTCCAAATCTTGATACCCAGATGGAGATTCAAACCAAACCTACATCCTCATAAATGCAAGGCCAGAGCATTACCATTGGCACACCATGATCCGTTTCAACAATTAAAACAAATTAAGAATTTGACGTAACCATTTGAACAATAGAAACCCATTTGTTTGTGTAGTAACTTACTGGCTTTAAACCTTGCCGATATCGAGTAGTAGTATAGTATAGTATCAATATTACAATGGCCAACTTATAACTGATGTAGACTGGCTCTATATTTTTAATCAAACAATTATTTTAGACATATAAATAAATAAATTATGCCATAGTAACTTTCCCTGAATATGCAGCTCATAAAATTTTTGACTACAGAAATGTTAATTGGCTAGCCTAGAATTTTAGATACATGCTTAAAAACATTATAGTAACCTCCATGTCACCCCAGTTCTCTGTGTCCCATGTTTCATCATAATCTGATACAGAATCACCTCCTTTGCTCTCTTCTTGTTCTAAAGAAGTCATTGATGTTACACTTGATGTAGTTGTTGATATGCTGCTACTTGAAGGTTGTTCTGCAAAATATAGATCAAAACTATTTACGATATTTTGTAGCCCAAATCATTTTTTTTCTTTACTGCTGTAAAATTTAGAAAACTGTAAACTACTTACAAGATGAGAAAGTTAGAAAAGCTAAGAAAAACTGTTCCTAATTTCTCACTTAGCAGGAACTGAAAAACTTCTGGTATGAACACATCTTAGTCATTACATTATTTCTAACCCTACAATTACTGAATGAAAATAAGGGAGGACAGGGAAAGTAAATCCACCATTCACCACAGATGAAGGAGGGGGGGGGGGAGGGGTTTGCATGACAAACACATAAACACTAACCTACTTTACAATATCAGTATAAATTTTGTTAATGTATACTGGTGGAAGCAACCTCGGGGTACTTGACTAATTTTGGGAAAGTAGTCAGTATTATAGCTGGTCATCTACTATAAACAAAAAAATATTATTACTTGAAATAACGAACGGAAAATAGCAAAATTTTGGATTTTTATGCAATGATTTGAATATTGGCGCCAAAACGCTCCCAGCTGTCAGTTGGTCTCTTGTGACGTCAGTTGTTGGCTCGTGCCATTGTAAACATATAGGCGGTATGCTTATTTTATTAATAAAATGAGTTCTAGAGTTTACAAATGGTGGCTGGTGCCTCTGTGTGTAAACACGACCTTTAATGCACCAAACAAATTGTTTGTTTCCGTTCCACGCAACGAAGTATTTGGAAAAAGTGGTTAATGCTTGAACGACGCGATCCGGCTTATGTGTCTACAACACCCTGAATATATTTTTGTGAAGAACATTTTGACGAAAGTTTGTGCTTAATATTTTATTATGTTTAATAAGCTATGTACGTCAATATTTTGTGCTATGATAAACTTAAATTATTACCGGTAAATAAATTACGACCCTGGAGGTTAAAATGCTGTTCGTTGTAAATGCATAAATTTTTGTTTTTATTGATATAGTTGCCGAACGATTTGGAAAATTATATAACCTATATAATATATCATATAATGGGATCAGTATCAAAAGTACTAATGAATCAAAACAAAATTATTCTTTACTTTTGATTTCTGTCTTCGAGTTACTGAAGAATCCATCATCGAATTTAGATTTGGAGAAATTTTTCTTCTGGTCGAGGCCGCATTTCGACCTAACCACTTTTGAGATAGTATATCTCGAGAACTAAGCGAGATATCAAAATTTTTTATTCCTTACATTCAATTTGTCACGTTACTTAAGAATCTATCACCAAATTGCGGCTCTACGATTATCGTAGAATCCCCGCTTCAACGAATATCGAAAAATATTTCGACCTGAATAGGACGATAGTTTACGACTTTCTTAGAAAACATGATCAAAATATTTTTCTAGCTATACAAAAACTTATATAACCTCTAATATAGAAAGAAAAAGCTTTATATTCACAACATTACTGCCGAAAAAATAGCGTTGAACGAATGTGAACAGATTTAACTTTAACTAACCCAGCGCGGCAAAAAATAGTTGTAGAAATCACTCAAGGATTTTTTAAAATAGTAATTATACTAACAATTAAATACTGCACACGATTCTGCGAAGCAACAGTCATATTAAACACATTTTAAAAGATACTCCAATGAAATACTCGAAATGTAGACCTGTTGATTAAAATCGCAAATTACCAATCTGTATTAAGTAAAACGCACCACTAACACACATGCTTCTAAAATACCTTATATTCTAACGTTTTATCATAATATGGTATTATGTATAACATATAACAAGTAGGTATTTACTTGGACGTTTTGACATTCCGAAATTCTGGTGATCAGAAATCGGTGTTTGATGCAAAAACACTCCTAGCATCATCACGTCAATTCTGGGCAAATTAGGCTATTTGCCTTGATAAAACCAACTTCCATTGCGAGTATAAGAAGAACAAATGTTCTACAGCCAGCACTGAAACCTTAACAAACTTAAATAAGCGACGGAAAGATGTTCTCCGCATGAGAATAGACGGCAGCTAAACTGGCGCGGCCCAACAACTGACGTCATGCGCTCCGATTGGTGTTTCGTGTCACGTGACTAACAGCTGTCTTTTTACATTTTTATTTTATTAAAAATAGTATGTTTTTAACTCCTATCCAAAAAATGAAGTTGATTTTCGGTATCCTAACAACTTACTCTATCAGTGTAAATTAAGGTTTCATGGTTTCGTAGTTAGTGTCAAGTACCCCAATGGGCTGAAATGGGCTGAAATGGCTGAAATTGTTGGACATCAGTCTGTAGTAAAATCCATGCTTAGTTCTATTTTATTGTGAGTCAATGTAATTACTGTTTTTATATTTCTTCTGCCATACGATATAAATAAATAAATATATACTGGTAAGACATGTGGCAAGGGGATGAGATGTGTACAAACCAAAACTCACTACATGACTTAAGCCAGATATGTAAAAAGGTGGGAAAAGGGAGAGGGGGAGAGAAGTAAACAATCAATAATTATGGTAAACTATAACCTCTGGAAAAGACTGTACAAAATAACAAAAAATAATTATATGGATAAAAAATGAATTAATACGGAAGAAATTCTGTGAGGCTATATTAACAACATTCAACTTTGGTGAGTGATGGGTCTACTTTATCTTTCCTTTGGATATTTCTAGACACATATAACTCAAGGAAACAAATGATACTTCATAGCAATTTAAAAATAGTTCATGGGAATGAACCACAAATAACAGCAGCAGTGACACATGAAAATAACACAAATGAAACAATGCAATTATCTATTTGGCATACAACCTTTACTCAGCAATATAACATGGTGGATACAGGTGACATGTTGGATCTTGCTGAGGTTAAGGTCAGGAGCATGTCCAGTGTCAATAGATATATTTGTATACAAGATCTTGTCTACTGAGTTCAGTAGTAGTAGTAGTAGTGGAATAACGAACAAAAGTCTAACAACTTTTACTATAAAACATTTGTTGAGCTTATTTAAGTTGTGGGAACTGCCATGTGACGCCACTGGATTGTCAAGGTTGGCAGTGTGAACTGTTTGCCTGTGGCTGTTTATTCTGATGGACAGTTGGTTAATGGAGAAGCCTGTTTATGAAGCTATGCAGAGAAGGCAGATAAACTGGTAAATTAAAAGAATAGTTATACAAGTGGCATGTGCAATAATACACTACTATTTGCGAAAATTGGAACACCAAGAAGGAATAATCTAAATCACTTCAAAATTGGAGGATCTGTAGAATGGTGTAACCACGAACAATTGTTAAGACTGCAGAGATATTGTGCATGTAGGCTCATCAACCCCTTCTTTTATGTGACCGAACAGGTCAGTGTTACACCATGCTGTCGATGCAGAATCATCAAACAAAGTAGAAATGTACAAGGAAGAACTGGTACGTCACTGATATCAAAGGGCGCAATATCAACATGGAGAGAGTTCAAATGTGGCAGAATGATTGGTCTCCAGGAAACAGGTTTGTCCCACCATTGCATTGTGGCTTGTACAGGCACACTGCTATGACAATGGCGCGTGTGTAGAGCCAATGGATAGAAGAGGGATGTACAAAGTTATAAGAGGGTACTGGACCAAACAAAGTTGTTACGGTGCAGAATAACCACCATCTTGTCCACATGGACATTACCAATAGAACTGTTTCATCCACAGTATTGACTCAACATTGGAGCACTGCAGTGGATATGGACATGTCTGCTCAATGGTTCAACACAGTCTGCTGAGGGTTGGATTGGTGACATGCATGCCATTGTTTTGGCTTCCATGACCGTAAACCACCAATGCTTCAGATTCCAATACACACATGTCCTAAAGTGATGGTAGCGTACATGTCAAACACTAATGTGGCAAATGCAGTGGGGCAGTCTGTATTGTTAAATGGCACAGTGGGCAAACATCAAGTTTGATGGTTTGGGGTACCATTGGCTATAACATGCAATCTTGGCTTGAGGGCAATCTGAACAGCAACCACATCAGGGAGGCTTTAGAGCCTATAACTGTAACTGTGCCCCTCAGAGCAGGCCAATGCCTGACCACATGTGGTGAGGCATATGTAAGCCTTTTTCAAAGAATGACTGGTACCAGTGCTTCCTGGCGTGTACTTTCACTTGACACGATGTATGCCCATCAAACATGTCTGGCATATAGTTGGTCAGAAACTTGATCGTTCTCAACCTCATGAAACCATTGTCTAGCACCTACAAACTGCATGACAGTGTGTCCTCCAGCAGCATTCAAGCTCTCTGTTTTGGATAGCTTGAAGCTTCAGCTATTTTTCTATGTAATCGCCTTCCTGTTTAATGACTTTCTGCATCCACACCACGAGTTTTTCGATCCTGTCATTGAACCAGTCTCCCGCTGTGTTGCGAAGAAATCGAGTGACTACATCCTGAACTTCCTCATCTGACTAGAACTTCTGGCCTCCCAGGTGTTTGTGGTAGTTGCTTAGGGCAACATCAGGGCTATAAGGGGAGTGGTCAATGAGATCCCAACGGAATCGTTCGACATGGAGGTCGTTAAAGTGAGACAAATGGACGCGCATTGTCATGGAGCAAAGACACCCCATTTGTGAACATTCCTCCTTTTGTTTTGGATAGCCCACCATAGTTTCTTGTGAGTTTTGCAGTAGCGGCTGAGTTTATTGTTGTTCCTTTTGGCATGAAATCCAATACCCCCTTTTGGTACCAAAAGAACAGTCACCATAACCTTACTGGCTGACTTCTCTGTCTTGAACTTTTTGGGCTTCGGCAAAGCTGAATGACACCATTGTTTGGACAGCTCCTTTATTTAAGGATCGTAATGATGCGTTCATCCCCAGTCACTATGGAATCCATTTCCTCTTCAAAGCAGAGAACAAATGCTTTGGCACAATTCACACAGGCTTTCTTTTGTGTTCGTCTGTGAGTTGTCAGGGGACCCACCTGGCGGACACCTTGCTGTAACCTATAGTTTATGTAACAATTGTGTGTACGGAGATTATGCCACATTCTACATTAAGTCTGTGTATCTCATCAAGAGTTATCCATCAATTACTGTGCACCCTCTCATCAATTTTAGTCACTGTTTTAACGGACATGCTCGGTCTTCCAGGCCGCTCCTCATCATAGATATTCCTACGGCTGGCAGAAAATTCCCAGCACCAGTTCCACATGTTTTTAATGTCCATAAACTTTTCCCCACACACTTCCACTGACGATGGATTTCTATTTTTGTAATCTTTTTCGTGTTTAAAAATCGTATCACTAATCGCAGTTCACACTTGGTGGGTGAGTTAAGTGGCAGCTCCCTCACAGATGGCTTCCAAGCAGCGAATAACCGTCCAATCAAGCTCGGACTGTTATCATTCAGTGGTGGGAGAACCAAGGAACACGGTACTTTTGTCAGATTTCGCATAGCACTGCTTGTTTTGATGAGGCGTCGGAGACCTTATTTTTCGAATTGCCCTCGTACATGCATGTGGCAAACTGCTCATTTGGAACAGTGATCGAGACTGAGTGTGAGACAGGAGCATTCACTCCTGGAGCATGTGATGAACAATGGTCAATACCCCAGCTGCGAACACCAGGACTTCGGGTTGTAGCTGTATTTATAAGTGCAAGTTTGTAAATGAAATCAGAGAAACAGAGGAATAGCAAATAGCATGTACTGCTTTATGCATTTTTTTTTTTTTTTTTTGAGCAGAAGAAACTGCAAAAACAAAATATTGATTCAAAGCAGGGACCAGTGTGGACAAATGTTCCTTTTGAGAGAGCTTCAGGAAAATAAGGAAATTTCAAAAATTATTTACAATCTGATAGTTTGATTATTTTTATAATCAGTAGCTTAAAAAAAAAAAAAAAGTTCAGCTGTGAGTCAGGGCAAATTATAGATTCTCTTCTCTTTCTGCATGCTTAACACAAGATCTAAAATATTCAACTAGTGTTTCTCCACCATCTCTGTAAAATTATGCATGAAATATGCCTGGTAACTTATACTACTTCCGTTACTGGATAGCAAGATAGAATTCTATTAATTTTTCATCCAAATAATATATGGTATTTTGGTTGTTTTTTTTTTTTGCAATTTCGATTACTTTGTTCAACATACTTCTATAGTTCACCAGCTTTCACTGGCTTTATATTTTCAGCATTAACATCTTTCTTCCCAAATCTACCGCAATCAGTTATTGTATCAGCAAGTTCATATATTTCTTTAACATCTGCGATTTTTCCCATCGTGGATCTACACTCAGTATCACTTTGATCATCTGTTTTCATCCCTTCGCCAGCAGCCCCTATCCTAAAATAGGCACAGTCCTGACCATATCATCACTGGAAATGGGCTCCCTCACAGCTGAAGTTAACAACTCAGAAAGTAACCCCCAGCCTCTTCTATTTAGGTGTAGGGAATGCCTAGTGAAACTAATGCCTTTCCCAAGTAGAACTTCCATTTCCACACTTAAGGGGCATCCATAAATTACGTGAGGTGTTTTTCCAGTTTTCCGGACCCCCCCCCCCTCCGCCCTCTGGTGAGATATGGTCCATGAAATCACCCTCGCAACTTCTTGAGACTTTTTCCCCCTTCCACAGCCAGTTACACCTCCACTTTTCGATGAAATACTACTCCCCCCTTATAATCATCTTTTGCGTCATTTGTTGACCTTTTTTTAATATTTTTTTTACCTCTACAGTCTGACAAAAATTTCCAAAACCTCACGTGAGATTTCCACTGACCCCCCTCCCCCTTAGTGAGATTTGGTGAGATTCTGCCAGACCCCCTCCTTCCCCTATTTCGCCTCACGTAATTTATGGATGCCCCCTTACCCGTCTCACAGCATAGTTCAATGTGGCCGGTCATGGCGACTTAGGACCTGCATGAGTTCCACCCTGGTATGCTGTGCCTCCTTCACCACCTTCCTCTGGTCACTCTTGATAGTATAACTCGCATTTCTATCAATACCTTTCCCTGCATATCCCACTATCACTACTCTTTTATTCTTGGCGAAATCCTACAAAGTGAACCTATATCCTCTATTACTTGACCTATTTATTTATTTTCCATATGCAACAAAGCCCAGCACCTAGTATCTAATATGGGCCTTTATTTCCATTCTTTTACATGTTTATATATTTGTATCTTATATAACGTATTAACATGTAAACAATGACTGCAAGAAAATTTTGATTCATTTTCCAATATCTATTACATCTACTGTTATTGAACAGAATGGGTACCACACCACTACTACATCTACTACTACTGCTATTGTCAGTAATATTTCTACTAACATTACACTACTACTACTACTAATACCATTACTACTACCACTAATACTGCTATTACCACCACCAATTGTCACAGCCACACTTCGGTCTACTAATGTTAATTTTTCTTGGTGTTGAGTATGCTCCAAAGGTAGAGTCCCCTGGACCAGCAGCAAAGTCAGCCGCCCAGGCCATCAAGAGTTCACTTCCTGTAATACCAAGATGGCCCCAGCTGTCGCTCAGAAGACAGCCTCTCTGGAGCACCCTGAAGTTCCTCTGATCACTGATGTTGCTCATTGTTGTAGGATATCTTCCGTCAATCCGATGTTGTGAAAGTCAGACGTCCAGCATCATTGTTCCCTCTGCAGTTGTTTCTTGAATTGGCTTCCTCTATTCCACAAGTTGTAATTGTGTTAACCTCTTCTGCTATCTGTGGCCTTTGAGTTTGCTCGGCATTTTTCCTTTTTATAAATTTCTCCTCTCAAAATTTTGAGGCTAGAACAGCTGCCTCGTCCAGCAAATGCCACAAACTTTCGTCGCGCAGTATGACGAATATTCTCCTACCTTGCAGCCGAGCTTGTTGGTGTTCTCTCAAACCGGCTATTATTCCACATTCCCATACCACGTGCTTCACCACATTCGCACCTGTTTGAGTCCACAATATTTCGACTTCGGAGCCAGCTATTGTATGGCCCGTGACCTGTAATGTAGTGTACCAATCCGGGAGATGGTTGAAGGTACTTCAACTTTAACCTCTCCTTTATGGATGGGAACATATCATATGCTCTTCGACCTGTTTCACTGTTGTTCCATTCTTGTTGCCATTCCACCAATAGAAGCTTCTGAATGTGCATCTCTGATGTTGCTTCGCTGCCTACAATTTCTGCTACCTGATCTTGTTTTCCTTTTCTGAGCCAGTATATGGCATCCCGTTTCCTTACTTCAAGGTCCAGTGGCCATACACCAATGGCAACTGTTAATGAATTTGTTGCCACGGTTCTGTCAATCTTAAATCTTAAAAGTGTTCTTCATTGGACACGTGTGACTCTCTGTTTTAGTTTTATTTTTCTTAGATGCTTTGCCCACACACTTGGTGAGTAGCTCACTAAAGAGGATAAAATTGCGTCATGGTATAGTCTTATTGTTTGGACTGGAACAGTGAATTTTCGTTGGCCAATATTAATTATTTTATTCATGACTGCCACTGCTCTTGCTGTTGTCTTCTCTAAGTGGGCTTCGAAGTTTAAACGTTCATGCAATTGAATGCCTAAGTACCTGCACACTGGCTTTCTACGAATTGATTTATCGTCGATTCTTATAGTAGGATTTCGAGTCAGCTTGCCCTTGAGCAACATAAATGTTGTTTTATGTGGTGCTAAACTCAGCTTGACTTTACTGCACCATTAGCTAAGGCAGTTAAGTACTAGATTACTATTGTACTCAATTTCTGCTCTTGTTGCTCCTTCCACGAGTAGCAAAAGGTCATCAGCAAAAGCTATTAGACCTAGAAGTTCAGGTATTCTTTGTAATAGTTCAATCACTGGTTTCATCCCTATATCCCAGAATATGGGACCGCAAACTGAACCTTGCGGGCATCCTTTAGTATGGGTCTTCATGATGAACGAGATCTGGGATCTCAAGGAAGCAGTTCTAAATCTGCAATAGTTCCTGAACGTGTAGAAGAATCTTCTTGGAGAACCAATCTCCCTCAGTTGTTCAAACAGGGTGGTCCACCATAAATTCTCGAAAGCTCCCGAGATGTCAATAAATATGCCCACTATGTAGTTTTTTGTACTGCTACAAATTATTTCCAACGACCGATTTATAGCGTCCTCTGTCGACTTCCCGGTTCTAAATCCATATTGACTAGGATTCATTCCCTGAACCTCCCGGTGGTTTTGTAATTTTTTTGCGTAGAATCTTCTCCTGAACTTTGCCAAGAACATTCAATAAACAAATTGGCCGGTAATATTTCGGTTGAAGAGGATCCTTGTTGTCTCCTTTCCTTATAATTACCACCTCGCTTTTCTTCCATATTCCCGGAACTCTACTCTGATATAGGCATTCATTCAGAAGCCTGCATAAGATGGGAGTTAGATTTATGATTAACACCTGCAGGACCTCGGACCGGGAGCCTTTCCTTTTTTCATTTTGTTTATCGCGGTTATTACTTCTTCAGGTGTAATATTACTTTCCTCCTCTTGACTCCAGCAGGGCTGCCACATGTTCCTTCGCAGTGTAACTTGTTCTACTGTTTCTTCTTCTGGGTTGTCAAAACTTTTAATAACTCCTCCGCTGAATCTCTCCAATTCGTGGTTAAAGGTCCATCTGTTCTTTTTACTGTGGATAGAATTGTGGGAGGCCTGATTTTACCTGCAGCCACTTGACTTAATGTTACACTAGGTTTGAAAAAACTAGTGATCTGCTAACCTCTTCCATGGCCTATTCTTTCGTTGCATGCAATTATTGCTATATGCCTGCAGCATCTTACCTACTCCTACAACTACATGAGGTTCTTCTCCTCCTGACTCTGGCAACACGTCAGCCTATTTTTCCCCACAATTTTCTAAAGTGTCTGGGTTCTCCATCCTACTAACCATATTTTTCCTATGACCTGTTACCAGCACCCAACCATCCTCCTGAACTTCCTTCAAACCACTATCACTACTTTATGCCTCTATATCATTAGCCTCGACAGGCTCAGCCTCCAAAGGATGAGCCTCAAGAACGCTGATCCTCTCATTGGGTATGTAGGGAAGAGGGAATGTGGCAAATAAATGAGGTTCCTCAATGGTTTTGTCCATTTTGGCTTAGGGATGAGGGAGATGGGAAAAAAAATCAGGGAGTTGCGTGAATGGGTCAGGCTTGTCCTGTGGAGGCTTAGTCTGCACAGGCGTGGCCTGTGGTGGCTCCACCAGTGGAGGCTTGGCCTGTGGAGTCATGGCTTTTAGAGGCTCAACCTGTGGGGGCTCAGCCTTTGGGGCCTCAACCTGTAGGGCTCTGCCTGTGGACACTCAGCCTGTCAAGACTCAGTCTATAGAGGCAGAAAGTAGAGATAGTGGATTGGACAAGGTCGAGAAGGGGATGTCTGGGTGCTGATAGCAGGAGAAATATGGATTTAGGATAAAGAAGCCAGGTACTTCAGAAATTCTCAGGAAATTAGGTTTGACATGTTACCAGAGTCAGGAGGGGAAGAGCCTTATGTAGACGTTGGAGTGCGTAAGATGCAGCAGACCTTTAGGAATAATGGTGTGTAGGGTAAGAATAGAAAGAAAAGGGTTCTACTGTTAGGTAGTACCCATGGGAGAGGTCTAGGCCCACTTCTACAAGGCACAGGTTATCAGGTCACAAGTTTTTTTCAAACCTAGTGCAATAATAGGTCTGGTAATAGTGAAACTCCTACAAAGTGAACCTATATCCTGTAAGGACAAGATTGTTCAACAATCTGGCCTTGCATTCGGGAGGACATGTGTTCGAAACCCCCTCTAGGCATCCAGATTTGGGTTTTCCATGGTTCCCCCACATCACTCCACACGAATGCTGGGATGCTTCCTACCAAAGGCCATGGCCAAATTCCTTCCAGTTCCTTTTCCCCTATCCTTTCCCGCCTATAATGACATCAACGTTGATGAGGTATATAGCCATAGGTAAAAAACGGATCTAAGGACGATAGAGTAGTAATAGTGGGAGGAGTGGGGAATAGTACTAATGGAAATGTGAGTTACAGTATAGAGAGCGACCGCAGGAAGTGGTGAAGGAAGCACAGCATACCAGGATAAGACCATTGAATTCTCACAATTACCCCTAAGCTTTTGTTCACAAGTAACTATGGTTTATTATTTTTTTCTATTTTATTTCATTTACTTATTTATTTTTACTTATTCAGATTGATGTTGTGAATGTTGTGAAGATCTTACTGTATTTTTATGGTCTTTATTCCAACATTTTTCATTTCTCGGGTTCTAGCTAGAATTCACTATCCCCCTCTCCCTGTCCTCCATTTGAATTTACATCCACCACATTCCTGACTAACAGCCATTCTGTGAGACAGTCTCCTACATCACCCACCCTCCATAATGTTCTCCGGTTGACAAAGATCCAAGACCCAACATATACAATGTATACTGATATTCATGAATGTTTCTTGGGTACCAAACCGAGTAATACTATTATTTATACACAATATTTTGGCAACATAAAAATCTGTCACCATCTTCAGGCGTAGTCGTAAAACTTGAAGTTTGCCTGGAGCACACTGTTTAAAAACTGACATGGTAAAGAAAGATGTTGTTACGTTGGCTAGCAGCATCTCAGATTTAATTAAACGGCCACAAAGCAAATAACACAGAGCATTGCTGACGAGCAGCCTCAATAACCGGTATCGGTGCATCACTTAGTTAGAAACCACAATACCGGTTAACCAGATCAGACGCGAGGGTAGTTCCAAATGCTTCTGTAATGACGCTGTGCCAAAAGCCTGTCACATGTGCTAACACCTTAGTTGATTCAAAATTGAATCCATGTCCTTGTTCCAAACAATGTTCCGCCACCACAGATTTGTCCTTTTGCCTCAGGCGAACATGTCAGGCATGTTCCAAATGATGTTGTTTAACACTCCATACTGTCTGGCTGCTATACTTCTTTCCGCATTCACACGGAATGCAATAACCTCCCAGTGTACGAAGAGCGACTGAAGTAACTACACAAGAAGAAGTCCAGACTTCTCAGTGCTCTCGCTCCAGCGATACTGGGACAAGAACATTGTACCTCATTTTGCCAAGATTTGTCACCCGATTGAGTCTTTTGCGGCGATTGAGTCTTTTGCGAAGGAGAAAATTCTATGGAAAGCAGGTTTGTCTCTTGTGGGGGAGAGGATTCGTTACAACAGACTTGTGTTAGACTCTGTTTCACAATCTATTCTTGCTTGTCCCATCTTTTTGTCTAACTATCCGCACCGTGATGCCTGGGAGGTGGTAGACAGCTGTACAGTTGCTGAATGACACAGAGCTCAATGCTGTGCGATTGCACGGCGGTGCAGGAAATTCGACTGACTTGCCCGCAGTGTTAACGCTTCTTCTGAACCTAATAGAAGAACAGCAATTAAACCAAGTGGTGGTGAATTAGACACTGCCACCATTTTGGTGCTATCTAAGGGGCTAAATTTTGCGTCAGTACCCAAGACCATTCCAAACAGGAAAATTCTCACCGGCATCAAGCTGGCCGTTCATGGTATGCCTGTGAAGGCTGCTGAAGAGATGAGGGGATTTAAATTTACCAGGTGTCAACTGGGTGGGAAATAAAATAAACAACACAACAGAGATTTTCTAAATACCTTAATAAGGGAAGGAGGTTTTACACAAGTGGTAGAGCAAACGATGAGGGGACCAAACATGTTGGATATCTTTCTAATAAAACCTGATGAAATCCGGTAGGGTGTCAAATAACTGAAGGAATAAGTGATCGCTGTGTGGTACTGATGGATATTAGAGGATTCAATAAACCAGTGGCCAAAATAGAAAGGGGGGGGGGAATGTATAATTACAAAAAGGCACAAACTTTAGAATTGAAGAGATATTTCAGAGAAAGGTTCAGCAAATAGAAGGATAATGGAGGCAAAATGGGAAGAGTTTAGGGAGATAATAAAAAAGGGTGAGGAAATGTTTATTCCAAAGCAGAAAATAAAGATAAGTACAGAACCTACATACTACAATAGGGAAGTGAGAAAGTTAAAGAGGATAGTGAGACATGAACACAACACAGTTAAGAGCCAGAATGGCAGTATGGAATACTTAAAACAACTAAAAAAGCAATTAATAAGAGCAAAGAGAGAACCAAAGGATAGGTTTATGAAGAATATTATTGGTGCAGGAGGACCAATGAATGATGCATCTAGAAACTTCTATGGCTATATTAGAAAACTGAGGGGAAGGGAAGGTATTCAGACTATTGTATATAAGAATGGAGTTGAAGTCACTGAGGATTGTAAAATTGCAGAGATATTGTGTGACTGCTTTAGTGATACAACTAGCGACAATCATCCTGTGATGGGAGGGAATGAATCAGAGGAGAGTCTCCCTAAAAGTATAAATGAGGAAACCACAAAATTTGAAATAAATTCTCAGGAAATTATGAAGGAACTCAGAAAGCTAAAAAAATGTAATGGGGCTGGTGCAGATAATATTACTACAGATTTAATAAAGATTGTGAGAGATTGTACCTTACCTTGAAATTTTATTTAATTTAAGTTTGGAGTCTTGCTGCTTACCAGAGGATTGGAAAAAGAGCAATAGTAGTATCGGTTCATAATGGAGGAGTTACAAATAGGGTTGAAAATTACAGGCCAATTAGTTCGACATCAGTGATAGGCAAAATGATAGAGAGATTGATATGCAACTATATCAGAAATGTCTGTGAGGAAAGAAACTGGTTTTCAGATCGACAACATGGCTTTAGGCAAGGATAATCATGTGAATCCCAGATGGAGGGCTATATGCAAGATATTTCAGATGAATTGGACAAGAGAGGTCAAGTTGATAGTGTGGCACTACATCTTTCTAAGGTGTTTGACCGGGTGAGCCATAAAATGGTTTTAAAAAATGAAAAAGTTACTTGTTGGGTAGAGGAATTCTTAAAATGCAGAAAGGAAAGTGTTATAGTAGGAAATGCATTATGGAAAGGTGGAAGTAAATATGGAAGTGACACAGGGTAGCGTATTGGGACAATTGCTGTCCATAATTCTAATGGATGACTGTGTTGATGGATTACGGTCAGAGTCAAGGTATTTTGCAGATGATATAATGGTATAGAATAGGATCAATAGGTGAATACTGTGAACAGCTTTAGGGTGACCAGGATAGAATATCTAAATGGGTTGGTCAGCATGGAATGAAGATAAATGCCAAGAAAAGTCAGCTTATTAGGTACACAGACCAAAAACAAAAGGTTAATTAAAATTATATGATGGGGTCAGAATTGATTGTTGAAAGCTTCATGTGTAAGTATCTTGGCATAATTTTTAATAACAAACTCAACTAGGCAGAGCACATTGGGCAGGTGGTAGGAAAGGTTACAAAATTCTTCATTTACTGGAGAGTGTGACCTAATGGAAATATTTTGTTTTTGTTTTTAACAAAGAACATAATATTTAGCTCCTTGAGCAAGGATGGAAATTAATAATATATACTCTTAGAGAAGAGCAAGACAATATAGGTTGCTATGGAAATAAATACTAATGAGATGTCGGCTATCGGTGTAGAGGCATAGATCGGGTGCTTGTGATCATCATTGCCTAAAAGAACTTGCATCTTCGGAGATTACCCAGTTTCGATGTAATCCCTAGTAGATTGAAATAGCATACAATAAACTGGAACTGTATGAATGGAAAGAACTGAATTCTTTAATCCCTAGTAGATTGAAATAGCATACAATAAACTGGAACTGTATGAATGGAAAGAACTGAATTCTTTATAATTATAACTACTACACAAATCATTGATAGCATCACAAGGGTGATGAGAGGGGGTACCAGAGAAGTTAGGGAGTTGGGTTACAAAACTTTGGTCAGACCACTGGTTGAATATGGTGGTGTAGTTTGGGACCCACATTTCGGTTATCAAATACAGGAATTGGAAGGTTTGCAAAGAAGAGCAGCTAGATTTGTTTGTGGAAATTATCGCACGACCCAGTCAGTAACTGATATGATAAGGGGGCTGGGTTGGGACTCATTGGAGGAAAGGTGGAGGGTGAAGAGAGTGCTGGGAATGTACAGATTCCTATGTTGGTGGTGGAGCTTGGAGGGATATTGGTCCAAGAATTAGGAATAGTACATGGAAGGGGAAAGGCGATCCATGACCACAAGCTTGCACTCGATTTCATGCACAAGGGAGTGGAAAATTTTTCTTTTGTTGGTAAGGTGTCAGGGATTGGAACAAATTACTAAATGTAGTGATGAAAACTTTACAAAAATGCTGAAGGAATTTAGAATTAAAATTTGTAAATCATAATAGTAGATTGGGAGGAATTAAACATTCCAATTATAAAAAAAAAGTGTAAACAAAGGGTAAATGGATGACTGGGGGAATTGCCACCAGAGGGTTAGCTCCATCAGAATTAAACATTAATAAATAAATATTAAAAAAACAGCCGAATCTTATGCTAGATCAAACTGCCTCAGCCAAACACCACAGCCGTTGAGCATTGAACATTAAGCCATTGTGTCACAACCAAGATATTATCGTCCTACCAGCAGACAAGGGAAATGCTTCAGTGGTTCTTACTATGGCAGATTATCAGTGGAAACTGGAAGAATTTTGGTGGACATGTCTTACCAAAAGTGTCGAAGGATACAACAAATGTGGTAGCGAAGAAAA
>JARYHS010013630.1:61027693-61083213 GCA_031002005.1 Vandiemenella viatica
ACTCAGCAATAGAACATGGTGGATACAGGTGACTGGTTGGATCTTGCTGAGGTTAAGGTCAGGAGCATGTCCAGTGTCAATAGATATATTTGTATACAAGATCTTGTCTACTGAGTTCAGTAGTAGTAGTAGTGGAATAACGAACAAAAGTCTAACAACTTTTACTACAAAACATTTGTTGAGGTTATTTAAGTTGTGGGAACTGCCATGTGACGCCACTGGATTGTCAAGGTTGGCAGTGTGAACTGTTTGCCTGTGGCTGTTTATTCTGATGGACAGTTGGTTAATGGAGAAGCCTGTTTATGAAGCTATGCAGAGAAGGCAGATAAGCTGGTAAATTAAAAGAATAGTTATACAAGTGGCATGTGCAATAATACACTACTATTTGTGAAAATTGGAACACCAAGAAGGAATCTAAATCACTTCAAAATTGGAGGATCTGTAGAATGGTGTAACCACGAACAATTGTTAAGATTGCAGAGATATTGTGCATGTAGGCTCATCAACCCCCTCTTTTATGTGACCGAACAGGTCAGTGTTACACCATCCTGTCGATGCAGAATCATCAAACAAAGTAGAAATGTACAAGGAAGAGCTGGTACGTCACTGATATCAAAGGGCGCAATATCAACATGGAGAGAGTTTGAATGTGGCAGAATGATTGGTCTCCAGGAAACAGGTTTGTCCCACCATTGCTTTGTGGCTTGTACAGGCACACTGCTATGACAATGACGCGTGTGTAGAGCCAATGGATAGAAGAGGGATGTACAAAGTTATGAGAGGGTACTGGACCAAACAAAGTTGTTACGGTGCAGAATAACCACCATCTTGTCCACATGGAAATACCAATAGAACTGTTTCATTCACAGTATTGGCTCAACATTGGAGCACTGCAGTGGATATGGACATGTCTGCTCAACGGTTCAACACAGTCTGCTGAGGGTTGGATTGGTGACATGCATGCCATTGTTTTGGCTTCCATGACCGTAAACCACCAATGCTTCAGATTCCAATACACACATGTCCTAAAGTGATGGTAGCGTACATGTCAAACACTAATGTGGCAAATGCAGTGGGGCAGTCTGTATTGTTAAATGGCACAGTGGGCAAACACCAAGTTTGATGGTTTGGGGTACCATTGGCTATAACATGCAATCTTGGCTTGAGGGCAATCTGAACAGCAACCACATCAGGGAGGTTTTAGAGCCTATAACTGTAACTGTGCCCCTCAGAGCAGGCCAATGTCTGACCACATGTGGTGAGGCATATGTAAGCCTTTTTCAAAGAATGACTGGTACCAGTGCTTCCTGGCATGTACTTTCACTTGACACGATGTATGCCCATCAAACATGTCTGGCATATAGTTGGTCAGAAACTTGATCGTTCTCAACCTCATGAAACCATTGTCTAGCACCTACAAACTGCATGACAGTGTGTCCTCCAGCAGCATTCAAGCTCTCTGTTTTGGATAGCTTGAAGCTTCAGCTATTTTTCTATGTAATCGCCTTCCTGTTTAATGACTTTCTGCATCCACACCACGAGTTTTTCGATCCTGTCATTGAACCAGTCTCCCGCTGTGTTGCAAAGAAATCGAGTGACTACATCCTGAACTTCCTCATATGACTAGAACTTCTGGCCTCCTAGGTGTTTGTGATAGTTGCTTAGGGCAACATCAGGGCTATAAGGGGAGTGGTCAATGAGATCCCAGCGGAATCGTTCGACAAGGAGGTCGTTAATGTGAGACAAATGGACGCGCATTGTCATGGAGCAAAGACACCCCATTCGTGAACTTTCCTCTTCTTTTGTTTTGGATAGCCCACCATAGTTTCTTGTGAGTTTTGCAGTAGCGGCTGAGTTTATTGTTGTTCCTTTTGGCATGAAATCCAATACCCCCTTTTGGTACCAAAAGAACAGTCACCATAACCTTACTGGCTGACTTCTCTGTCTTGAACTTTTTGGGCTTCGGCAAAGCTGAATGACGCCATTGTTTGGACAGCTCCTTCATTTAAGGATCGTAATGATGTCACTATGGAATCCATTTCCTCTTCAAAGCAGAGAACAAATGCTTTGGCACAATTCACACAGGCTTTCTTTTGTGTTCGTCTGTGAGTTGTCAGGGGACCCACCTGGCGGACACCTTGCTGTAACCTATAGTTTATGTAACAATTGTGTGTATGGAGATTATGCCACATTCTCCATTAAGTCTCTGTGTATCTCATCAAGAGTTATCCATCAATTACTGTGCACCCTCTTATCAATTTTAGTCACTGTTTTAACGGACACGCTCGGTCTTCCAGGCCGCTCCTCATCATAGATATTCCTACGGCTGGCAGAAAATTTCCAGCACCAGTTCCACATGTTTTTAATGTCCATAAACTTTTTCCCACACACTTCCACTGACGATGGATTTCTATTTTTGTAACCTTTTTCGTGTTTAAAAATCGTATCACTAATCACAGTTCACACTTGGTGGGTGAGTTAAGTGGCAGCTCCCTCACAGATGGCTTCCAAGCAGCAAATAACCGTCCAATCAAGCTTGGACTGTTATCATTCGGTGGTGGGAGAACCAAGGAACACGGTACTTTTGTCAGATTTCGCATAGCACTGCTTGTTTTGATGAGGCGTCGGAGACCTTATTTTTCGAACTGCCCTCGTACATGCATGTGGCAAACTGCTCATTTGGAACAGTGCTCGAGACTGAGTGTGAGACAGGAGCATTCACTCCTGGAGCATGTGATGAACAATGGTCAATACCCCAGCTGCGAACACCAGGACTTCGGGTTGTAGCTGTATTTATAAGTGCAAGTTTGTAAATGAAATCAGAGAGACAGAGGAATAGCATGTACTGCTTTATGCATTTTTTTTTTTTTTTTTGGAGCAGAAGAAACTGTAAAAACAAAATATTGATTCAAAGCAGGGACCAGTGTGGACAAATGTTCCTTTTGAGAGAGCTTCAGGAAAATAAGGAAATTTAAAAAATTATTTACAATCTATGGTATTTTTTTTTTTTTTGCAAATTCGATTACTTTGTTCAACATACTTCTATAGTTCACCAGCTTCCACTGGCTTTATATTTTCAGCATTAACATCTTTCTTCCCAGTTCTACCGCAGTCAGTTATTGTATCAGCAAGTTCATATATTTCTTTAACATCTGCGATTTTTCCCATCGTGGATCTACACTCAGTATCACTTTGATCATCTGTTTTCATCCCTTCACCAGCAGCCCCTATCCTAAAAAAGGCACAGTCCTGACCATATCATCACTGGAAATGGGCTCCCTCACAGCTGAAGTTAACAACTCAGAAAGTAACCCCCAGTCTCTTCTATTTAGGTGTAGGGAATGCCTAGTGAAACTAATGCCTTTCCCAAGTAGAACTTCCATTTCCACACTTAAGGGGCATCCATAAATTACATGAGGTGTTTTTCCAGTTTTCCGGACCCCCCCCCCCCCCCTCCGCCCTCTGGTGAGATATGGTCCATGAAATCACCCTCGCAACTTCTTGAGACTTTTTTCCCCTTCCACAGCCAGTTACACCCCCACTTTTCGATGAAATACTACTCCCCCCTTATAATCATCTTTTGCGTCATTTGTTGACCTTTTTTTTATATTTTTTTTTTTTTACCTCTACAGTCCGACAAAAATTTCCAAAACCTCACGTGAGATTTCCACTTAGTGAGATTTGGTGAGATTTTGCCAGACCCCCTCCTTCCCCTATTTTGCCTATTTCGCCTCACGTAATTTATGGATGCCCCCTTACCCG
The DNA here is from genome assembly GCA_031002005.1 of Vandiemenella viatica. Lineage (NCBI taxonomy): Eukaryota > Metazoa > Arthropoda > Insecta > Orthoptera > Morabidae > Vandiemenella > Vandiemenella viatica. Next base: position 61,031,456 of record JARYHS010013630.1, read on the forward strand.
TCTCACAGCATAGTTCAATTGTGGCTGGTCATGGCGACTTAGGACCTGCATGAGTTCCACCCTGGTATGCTGTGCCTCCTTCACCACCTTCCTCTGGTCACTCTTGATAGTATAACTCGCATTTCTATCAATACCTTTTCCTGCATATCCCACTATCACTACTCTTTTATTCTTGGCGAAATCCTACAAAGTGAACCTATATCCTCTATTACTTGACCTATTTATTTATTTTCCATATGCAACAAAGCCCAGCACCTAGTATCTAATATGGGCCTTTATTTCCATTCTTTTACATGTTTATATATTTGTATCTTATATAACGTATTAACATGTAAACAATGACTGCAAGAAAATTTTGATTCAATTTCCAATATCTATTACATCTACTGTTATTGAACAGAATGGGTACCACACCACTACTATATCTACTACTACTGCTATTGTCCCTAATATTACTACTAACATTACACTACTACTACTACTAATACCATTAGTACTACCACTAATACTGCTATTACCACCACCAATTGTCACAGCCACACTTCGGTCTACTAATGTTAATTTTTCTTGGTGTTAAGTATGCTCCAAAGGTAGAGTCTCCTGGACCAGCAGCAAAGTCAGCCGCCCAGGCCATCAAGAGTTCACTTCCTGGAATACCAAGATGGCCCCAGCTGTCGCTCAGAAGACAGCCTCTCTGGAGCACCCTGAAGTTCCTCCGATCACTGATGTTGCTCATTGTCGTAGGATATCTTCCGTCAATCCGTTGTTGTGAAAGTCAGACGTCCAGCATCATTGTTCCCTCTGCAGTTGTTTCTTGAATTGGCTTCCTCTATTCCACAAGTTGTAATTGTGTTCTCCTCTTCTGCTATCTGTGGCCTTTGATTTTGCTCGGCATTTTTCCTTTTTATAAATTTCTCCTCTCAAAATTTTGAGGCTAGAACAGCTGCCTCGTCCAGCAAATGCCACAAACTTTCGTCGCGCAGTATGACGAATATTCTCCTACCTTGGAGCCGAGCTTGTTGGTGTTCTCTCAAACCGGCTATTATTCCACATTCCCATACCACGTGCTCCGGTGTACTCTCTTCACCACATTCGCACCTGTTTGAGTCCACAATATTTCGACTTCGGAGCCAGCTATTGTATGGCCCGTGACCTGTAATATAGTGTACCAATCTGGGAGATGGTTGAAGGTACTTCAACTTTAACCTCTCCTTTATGGATGGGAACATATCATATGCTCTTCGACCAGTTTCACTGTTGTTCCATTCTTGTTGCCATTCCACCAATAGAAGCTTCTGAATGTGCATCTCCGATGTTGCTTCGCTGCCTACAATTTCTGCTACCTGATCTTGTTTTCCTTTTCTGAGCCAGTATATGGCATCCAGTTTCCTTACTTCAAGGTCCAGTGGCCATACACCAATGGCAATTGTTAATGAATTTGTTGCCACGGTTCTGTATGCTCCTGTCAATCTTAAAAGTGTTCTTCATTGGACATGTGTGACTCTCTGTTTTAGTTTTATTTTTTTTAGATGCTTTGCCCACACACTTGGTGAGTAGCTCACTAAAGAGGATAAAATTGCGTCATGGTATAGTCTTATTGTTTGGACTGGAACAGTGAATTTTCGTTGGCCAATATTAATTATTTTATTCATGACTGCCACTGCTCTTGCTATTGTATTCTCTAAGTGGGCTTCAAAATTTAAACGTTCATGCAATTGAATGCCTAAGTACCTGCACACTGGCTTTCTACGAATTGATTTATCGTCGATTCTTATAGTAGGATTTCGAGTCAGTTTGCCCTTGAGCAACATAAATGTTGTTTTATGTGGTGCTAAACTCAGCTTGACTTTACTGCACCATTAGCTAAGGCAGTTAAGTACTAGATTACTATTGTCTCAATTTCTGCTCTTGTTACTCCTTCCACGAGTAGCAAAAGGTCATCAGCAAAAGCTATTAGACCTAGAAGTTCAGGTATTCTTTGTAATAGTTCAATCACTGGTTCCATCCCTATATCCCAGAATATGGGACCGCAAACTGAACCTTGTGGGCATCCTTTAGTATGGGTCTTCATGATGAACGAGATCTGGGATCTCAAGTAAGCAGTTCTAAATCTGCAATAGTTCCTGAAGGTGTAGAATAATCTTCTGGGACAACCAATCTCCCTCAGTTGTTCAAACAGGATGGTCCACCATAAATTCTCGAAAGCTCCCGAGATGTCAATAAATATGCCCACTACGTAGTTTTTTGTACTGCTACAAATTATTTCCAACGACCGATTTATAGCGTCCTCTGTCGACTTTCCGGTTCTAAATCCATATTGACTAGGATTCATTCCCTGAACCTCCCGGTGGTTTTGTAATTTTTTGCATAGAATCTTCTCCTGAACTTTGCCAAGAACATTCAATAAACAAATTGGCCGGTAATATTTCGGTTGAAGAGGATCCTTGTTGTCTCCTTTCCTTAGAATTACCACCTCGCTTTTCTTCCATATTCCCGGAACTCTACTCTGATATAGGCATTCGTTCAGAAGCCTGCATAAGATGGGAGTTAGATTTATGATTAACACCTACAGGACCTCGGACTGGGAGCCTTTCCTTTTTTCATTTAGTTTATCGCGGTTATTACTTCTTCAGGTGTAATATTACTTTCGTCCTCTTGACTCCAGCAGGGCTGCCACATGTTCCTTCGCAGTGTAACTTGTTCTACTGTTTCTTCTTCCGGGTTGCAAAACTTTTAATAACTCCTCCGCTGAGTCTCTCCAGTTCGTGGTTAAAGGTCTATCTGTTCTTTTTACTGTGGATAGAATTGTGGGAGGCCTGATTTTACCTGTAGCCACTTGACTTAATGTTACACTAGGTTTGAAAAAACTAGTGATCTGCTAACCTCTTCCATGGCCTATTCTTTCGTTGCATGCAATTATTGCTATATGCCTGCAGCATCTTACCTACTCCTACAACTACATGAGGTTCTTCTCCTCCTGACTCTGGCAACACGTCAGCCTATTTTTCCCCACAATTTTCTGAAGTGTCTGGGTTCTCCATCCTACTAACCATATTTTTCCTATGACCTGTTACCAGCACCCAACCATTCTCCTGAACTTCCTTCAAACCACTATCACTACTTTATGCCTCTATATCATTAGCCTCGACAGGCTCAGCCTCCAAAGGACGAGCCTCAAGAACCCTGATCCTCTCATTGGGTATGTAGGGAAGAGGGAACGTGGCAAATAAATGAGGCTCCTCAATGGTTTTGTCCATTTTGGCTTAGGGATGAGGGAGATGGGGAAAAAAATCAGGGAGTTGTGTGAATGGGTCAGGCTTGTCCTGTGGAGGCTTAGTCTGCACAGGCGTGGCCTGTGGTGGCGCCACCAGTGGAGGCTTGGCCTGTGGAGTCATGGCTTTTAGAGGCTCAACCTGTGGGGGCTCAGCCTGTGGGGCCTCAACCTGTAGGGCTCTGCCTGTGGACACTCAGCCTGTCAAGACTCAGTCTATAGAGGCAGAAAGTAGAGATAGTGGATTGGACAAGGTCGAGAAGGGGATGTCTGGGTGCTGATAGTAGGAGAAATACGGATTTAGGATAAAGAAGCCAGGTACTTCAGAAATTCTCAGGAAATTAGGTTTGACATGTTACCAGAGTCAGGAGGGGAAGAGCCTTATGTAGACGTTGGAGTGCGTAAGATGCAGCAGACCTTTAGGAATAATGGTGTGTAGGGTAAGAATAGAAAGAAAAGGGTTCTACTGTTAGGTAATACCCATGGGAGAGGTCTAGGCCCACTTCTGCAAGGCACAGGTTATCAGGTCACAAGTTTTTTCAAACCTAGTGCAATAATAGGTCTGGTAATAGTGAAACTCCTACAAAGTGAACCTATATCCAGTAAGGACGAGATTGTTCAACAATCTGGCCTCGCATTCGGGAGGACATGTGTTCGAAACCCCGTCTAGGCATCCAGATTTGGGTTTTCCATGGTTCCCCCACATCACTCCACACGAATGCTGGGATGCTTCCTACCAAAGGCCATGGCCAAATTCCTTCCAGTTCCTTTTCCCCTATCCTTTCCCGCCTATAATGACATCGACGTTGATGAGGTATATAGCCATAGGTAAAAACGGATCTAAGGACGATAGAGTAGTAATAGTGGGAGGAGTGGGGAATAGTACTAATGGAAATGTGAGTTACAGTATAGAGAGCGACCGCAGGAAGTGGTGAAGGAAGCACAGCATACCAGGATAAGACCATTGAATTCTCACAATTATCCCTAAGCTTTTGTTCACAAGTAACTATGGTTTATTATTTTTTTCTATTTTATTTCATTTACTTATTTATTTTTACTTATTCAGATTGATGTTGTGAATGTTGTGAAGATCTTACTGTATTTTTATGGTCTTTATTCCAACATTTTTTATTTCTCGGGTTCTAGCTAGAATTCACTATCCCCCTCTCCCTGTCCTCCATTTGAATTTACTTCCACCACATTCCTGACTAACAGCCATTCTGTGAGACAGTCTCCTACATCACCCACCCTCCATAATGTTCTCTGGTTGACAAAGATCCAAGACCCGACATATACAATGTATACTGATATTCATGAATGTTTCTTGGATACCAAACCGAGTAATACTATTATTTATACACAATATTTTGGCAACATAAAAATCTGTCACCATCTTCAGGCGTAGTCGTAAAACTTGAAGTTTGCCTGGAGCACACTGTTTAAAAACTGGCATGGTAAAGAAAGATGTTGTTACGTTGGCTAGCAGCATCTCAGATTTAATTAAACAGCCACAAAGCAAATAACACAGAGCATTGCTGACGAGCAGCCTCAATAACCGGTATCGGCACATCACTTAGTTAGAAACCACAATACCGGTTAAACAGATCAGACGCGAGGGTAGTTCCAAATGCTTCTGTAATGACGCTGTGCCAAAAGCCTCTCACATGTGCTAACACCTTAGTTGATTCAAAGTTGAATCCATGTCCTTGTTCCAAACAATGTTCCGCCACCACAGATTTGTCGTTTTGCCTCAGGCGAACATGTCAGGCATGTTCCAAACGATGTTGTTTAACACTCCATACTGTCTGGCTGCTATACTTCTTTCCGCATTCACACGGAATGCAATAACCTCCCAGTGTATGAAGAGCGACTGAAGTAACTACACAAGAAGAAGTCCAGACTTCTCAGTGCTCTCGCTCCAGCGATACTGGGACAAGAACATTGTACCTCATTTTGCCAAGATTTGTCACCCGATTGAGTCTTTTGCGGCGATTGAGTCTTTTGCGAAGGAGAAAATTCTATGGAAAGCAGGTTTGTCTCTTGTGGGGGAGAGGATTCGTTTACAACAGACTTGTGTTAGACTCTGTTTCACAATCTATTCTTGCTTTTCCCATCTTTTTGTCTAACTATCTGCACCGTGACGCCTGGGAGGTGGTAGACAGCTGTACAGTTGCTGAATGACACAGAGCTCAATGCTGTGTGATTGCACGGCAGTGCAGGAAATTCGACTGACTTGCCCGCAGTGTTAACGCTTCTTCTGAACCTAATAGAAGAACAGCAATTAAACCAAGTGGTGGTGAATTAGACACTGCCACCATTTTGGTGCTATCTAAGGGGCTAAATTTTGCGTCAGTACCCAAGACCATTCCAAACAGGAAAATTCTCACCGGCATCAAGCTGGCCGTTCATGGTATGCCTGTGAAGGCTGCTGAAGAGATAAGATGAGGGGATTTAAATTTACCAGGTGTCAACTGGGTGGGAAATAAAATAAACAACACAACAGAGATTTTCTAAATACCTTAATAAGGGAAGGAGGTTTTACACAAGTGGTAGAGCAAACGATGAGGGGACCAAACATGTTGGATATCTTTCTAATAAAACCTGATGAAAATCCGGTAGGGTGTCAAATAACTGAAGGAATAAGTGATCGCTGTGTGGTACTGATGGATATTAGGGGATTCAATAAACCAGTGGCCAAAATAGAAGGGGGGGGGGGGAATGTATAATTACAAAAAGGCACAAACTTTAGAATTGAAGAGATATTTCAGAGAAAGGTTCAGCAAATAGAAGGATAATGGAGGCAAAATGGGAAGAGTTTAAGGAGATAATAAAAAAGGATGAGGAAATGTTTATTCCAAAGCAGAAAATAAAGATAAGTACAGAACCTACATACTACAATAGGGAAGTGAGAAAGTTAAAGAGGATAGTGAGACATGAACACAACACAGTTAAGAGCCAGAATGGCAGAATGGAATACTTAAAACAACTAAAAAAGCATTTAATAAGAGCAAAGAGAGAACCAAAGGATAGGTTTATGAAGAATATTATTGGTGCAGGAGGACCATTGAATGATGCACCTAGAAACTTCTATGGCTATATTAGAAAACTGAGGGGAAGGGAAGGTATTCAGACTAATGTAGATAAGAATGGAGTTGAAGTCACTGAGGATTGTAAAATTGCAGAGATATTGTGTGACTGCTTTAGTGATACAACTAGTGACAATCATCCTGTGATGGGAGGGAATGAATCAGAGGAGAGTCTCCCTAAAAGTATAAATGAGGAAACCACAAAATTTGAAATAAATTCTCAGGAAATTATGAAGGAACTCAGAAAGCTAAAAAAATGTAATGGGGCTGGTGCAGATAATATTACTACAGATTTATTAAAGATTGTGAGATATTGTACCTTACCTTGAAATTTTATTTAATATAAGTTTGGAGTCTTGCTGCTTACCAGAAGATTGGAAAAAGAGCGATAGTAGTATCGGTTCATAAAGTAGGAGTTACAAATAGGGTTGAAAATTACAGGCCAATTAGTTTGACATCAGTGATAGGCAAAATGATAGAGAGATTGATATGCAACTATATCAGAAATGTCTGTGAGGAAAGAAACTGGTTTTCAGATCGACAACATGGCTTTAGGCAAGGATAATCATGTGAATCCCAGATGGAGGGCTATATGCAAGATATTTCAGATGAATTGGACAAGAGAGGTCAAGTTGATAGTGTGGCACTACATCTTTCTAAGGTGTTTGACCGGGTGAGCCATAAAATGGTTTTAAATAAACTGAAATCTATTGAATTAGATGAAAAAGTTACTTGTTGGGTAGAGGAATTCTTAAAATGCAGAAAGGAAAGTGTTATAGTAGGAAATGCATTATGGAAGAGGTGGAAGTAAATATGGAAGTGACACAGGGTAGCGTATTGGGACAATTGCTGTCCATAATTCTAATGGATGACTGTGTTGATGGATTACGGTCAGAGTCAAGGTATTTTGCAGATGATATAATGGTATAGAATAGGATCAATAGGTGAATACTGTGAACAGCTTTAGGGTGACCAGGATAGAATATCTAAATGGGTTGGTCAGCATGGAATGAAGATAAATGCCAAGAAAAGTCAGCTTATTAGGTACACAGACCAAAAACAAAAGGTTAATTAAAATTATATGATGGGGTCAGAATTGATTGTTGAAAGCTTCATGTGTAAGTATCTTGGCATAATTTTTAATAACAAACTCAACTAGGCAGAGCACATTGGGCAGGTGGTAGGAAAAGGTTACAAAATTCTTCATTTACTGGAGAGTGTGACCTAATGGAAATATTTTGTTTTTGTTTTTAACAAAGAACATAATATTTAGCTCCTTGAGCAAGGATGGAAATTAATAATATATACTCTTAGAGAAGAGCAAGACAATATAGGTTGCTATGGAAATAAATACTAATGAGATGTCGGCTATCGGTGTAGAGGCATAGATCGGGTGCTTGTGATCATCATTGCCTAAAAGAACTTGCATCTTCGGAGATTACCCAGTTTCGATGTAATCCCTAGTAGATTGAAATAGCATACAATAAACTGGAACTGTATGAATGGAAAGAACTGAATTCTTTAATCCCTAGTAGATTGAAATAGCATACAATAAACTGGAACTGTATGAATGGAAAGAACTGAATTCTTTATAATTATAACTACTACACAAATCATTGATAGCATCACAAGAGGGTGATGAGAGGGGGTACCAGAGAAGTTAGGGAGTTGGGTTACAAAACTTTGGTCAGACCACTGGTTGAATATGGTGGTGTAGTTTGGGACCCACATTTCGGTTATCAAATACAGGAATTGGAAGGTTTGCAAAGAAGAGCAGCTAGATTTGTTTGTGGAAATTATCGCACGACCCAGTCAGTAACTGATATGATAAGGGGGCTGGGTTGGGACTCATTGGAGGAAAGGTGGAGGGTGAAGAGAGTGCTGGGAATGTACAGATTCCTATGTTGGTGGTGGAGCTTGGAGGGATATTGGTCCAAGAATTAGGAATAGTACATGGAAGGGGAAAGGCGATCCATGACCACAAGCTTGCACTCGATTTCATGCACAAGGGAGTGGAAAATTTTTCTTTTGTTGGTAAGGGTGTCAGGGATTGGAACAAATTACTAAATGTAGTGATGAAAAACTTTACAAAAATGCTGAAGGAATTTAGAATTAAAATTTGTAAATCATAATAGTAGATTGGGAGGAATTAAACATTCCAATTATAAAAAAAAAGTGTAAACAAAGGGGTAAATGGATGACTGGGGGAATTGCCACCAGAGGGTTAGCTCCATCAGAATTAAACATTAATAAATAAATATTAAAAAAACAGCCGAATCTTATGCTAGATCAAACTGCCTCAGCCAAACACCACAGCCGTTGAGCATTGAACATTAAGCCATTGTGTCACAACCAAGATATTATCGTCCTACCAGCAGACAAGGGAAATGCTTCAGTGGTTCTTACTATGGCAGATTATCAGTGGAAACTGGAAGAATTTTGGTGGACATGTCTTACCAAAAGGTGTCGAAGGATACAACAAATGTGGTAGCGAAGAAAATAACAGCTCTTCTGAAACGATAAGGTCTATAAGAACACATTATTAAATAGTTACAACCCAGCTCAGCTGTTCCACCTAGACTTTACAGATTGCCTAACATCCATTAAAAAAAAGGAACACCACTATGGCCAATAGTGTGTACTATTAGATCGGCCACTTATTACGTGACCGGGCTGTTATCATCAATTCTGAGAAGATGTACTCACCGTATGAAAAACTGGACAATTTATTAACATCGTTAAAGAACTTTTCCTGCGTCAACAGGATTTGATGGTGAGCTTTGATGAGGTTTCCCTCTTCACTAGGGTTCCTCTGTCTGATGTGCTATCTCTACTACAACAGCATTTGGAGCCCAGTTTTTTTTTTTTTTTTTTTTTTTTTTGCTTGGGCTTTACACCTTGTTGACGGCGTGGTCATTAGAGGTAGGATGGGATGAAACCATGGAAAACCCAAATCTGGATGTCCGGACGGGGATTCGAACCGCCGTCCTCCCGAATGCGAGGCCAGAACGTTAACCGTTCACTCACCACGCTCGGTGTCGAGCCCAGGTTAGTTTAGTTGTCATTGCGATTGTCGTACTTCTTGTATGATGGGCACTCCTAGGAACAGATTGATGGAGTAGCAATGGGCAGTGCCTTGTCACCTGTTATAGCTAATAATTCTTCATGGAAGATTTTAAGGAGAAAGGGTTGAAAAGTGCTCCCATGAAGCCCAGTTCATTTTATCGTTAAGTGGATGGTACATTTGTCGTTTGGCCTAAAAGTAGAAACTGATAAGTTTCTCCTTCACCTGAACAGTATCAACAAAACATCCAGTTCACGATGAAGGTGGAAAGGGAAGGGTACCTGCCCTTTATGGACAGTCTTATTGATAAGTAATCCGATGGAACTTTAGGACACACTATGTACAGAAAGCCAAGACACACGGACCTTACCTAAACGCACGCAGTAATCACCATCTGGCACAGCACAATACAGTTCTCATTGCTCTTGTCCACAGGACACGAGCAATGTGATGAGGACAGCCTTAGTGAGTTACATCATACATCATTCCTTCAGAGAGAATGGGTACAGTGAACATCAGATACAACATCATTCCGGGAAGTAAAACACAGTTCTAATAACCGCGATAATGTTTCACATGATCACTTTGCCGTCTTACCGTACTCTGGCGCCACAACATCGAGGGATGGAAGGGTTCTAGCAAGAAATGGCATGAAGACCATTTTCCAACCACCTCCAAAACTAAGGAACATTTTGTGCTCTCCAAAGGATGACCTTGCCCTTGGTACTCCATGAGTATTGGATTCCATGTGAATTTGGAAAGAAGTACATTGGCCAGACAGTACGATGTGTTAAACAATGTTGTTTGGAACATGCTCGATTTGTTTGCCTGGGACAAAAGTACAAATCAGTGGCAGTGGAACATAGTTTGGAACAAGGACATTGAATTGATTTCAAATCAACTAAGGTGCTGGCTGGCACATGCGAAAGGGACAACGTTATTACAGAAGCATTTGAAATTCGCTTCACATCTGATCTGGTGAAATGGGATTGTGGTTTCCAACTAAGTGATGTGTGGAGGCTGCTCATCAGAAACATTCTGTGTTTTGTTCTCCGCTGTCATCTAATGAAGTCTGAGATGCTGCTAGGTAATGTAACGTATGTCGTTGCCATGTGAATTTTTAAGCAATGTGTTGTACGCAAACTTCAAGTCTTACGACTACACTGAAGATGGGGACGGAGATTTTTGTCACCCAAAATATTGTGTATAAATAATAGTATTACTCGGTTTGTTTCCCGAGAAACATTCATAAATAAACAACACTGATAAAAACTGCATTCATTTATATACTGAAATTGTCTTTTTCATGTGTTCATGCCATGCAAACATGGTGGTTCATTTCACTACTAAGTGCCTATTATTTCCTGGCTACTATATCTCCAAGATTAATAATAGCTGTCAACACTGTTTGATCCATCACCATGAAATTTAGCACATACATGTAATTTTTAATTGAGATTTCCGACCAAAAAAATAAAGAACCACCCCTCCCCCCTTTCACACTTCTTAATTTTTACACAGACCTACCTTTTTTCTCAAATTTTGATGGAAATTTGTACATGTATACTTTAAAACAAAGAGAAAAATACTGTCAACATGTGGTTTGCAAAGCAACAACACCTCACCGCCTCTCCACCCCATTAATTTTTGTCAATGTTCTTTAAACAAACCTACAGTCAGAGCCGTTTGACTGATCACCATGAAAATTGGCCCAAATATTTATATTTTGACGGAGATGGTTCAAAAATTGCACCCTCTCCTTCTATACACCCCTTAAATTTATACAAACCCACAGTTTTTATCCAATTTTGATGGAAATATGCACACACATATTTCAAAACAGAGAAAAATCTACTGGAAGATGCTATATTGATGGCGGACATGAAGGATGTTACAATAGGTTGCAGCACACTATCGATATAGTGGTCAGCTCTAATTATGTTTTAAACAATAACCAACTCAATTCTACTGTCAAAACTGACTACCTCCAAACCACGACACCAATGGTTGGACAGGTATGACATTCTGAAATCACCGCAGAGTAAGCCATTTCTCCACTATGCCTGTGTAATTGTTGTCAATCATCACTTTGCCACAGACAGATTCGAGATTCGTGTACAAACTCAAATGTAAGCCATTCACATGTCCATTTCCATTTTGCAGAACAATAGCTAGCAATGACATCAGGTTCATGGAACACATTGCAAAGGGGTCACAGAATGTATATCAGCTTCAAGAAATTGGTCTACAATCGTCCACTACTTGGATCTGGTCAGCAGTCACCCAGCAACAGCCATCCACAGAATTTAGCCATCTTCATGTGATGTTGTCCGTCTGTATTTACATGTGCCTGCTCTAGGAGTACTAGAGCCAACTTTCGTCCACTGTGTAACAAGTCTGTATTCTGACAAAACTTCTCGTGTTTGCAGCCAGATTATATTAAAAAGTGACAAGGTTTTGGCAACTAGCTCAGCAGCCATCATCGGGTCAATTATGTACAGGCGATCTTGCCGTTACGAAAACCTGGCGTTTACTGGTGTCGCTTAGCAACCTCACGACACTAGCAGTTACGCTTCATTGTGATTGGACACAGGTGGCAGTCACCCATCCAAGTTCTAACCACGCTCCGTGTTGCTTAACTGCCAGAGCCTAGCTGTGGTCGGTCGGTCCTGCAAGCCCCTGTGGACGGGATAGACGGCGGTCATCCATCCAAGTGCTAACCACACTCCACGTTACTTAACTGCCGGAGCCGAAGTCGTTGAGATCGCGCCCTGTTTGGTCAGTTGGATTCCTCTCACTTGTCTGTCCACATTCCACCAGATTGCCGTCAACCAGGGAATGTGGCCCGCACAGTATAGATAACCCTGTTTTCCAAGCGTTGCTCAGCAAATAACCCATGTCACGGTTAACCAAGTAGTCATGTAACCGTATTTCTATTGCTTCTTTAACCACTAACTCCCAAAAGAACGAACACTTTGTCAGCACCTTCATGTTATCAAAGTCTATTCTGTGGCCATTTTCAAATACATGTTGGGCAACAGCAGATTTCTCCATCCGAAAAAGCCAGATGTAGCCTCGATTGTGCGTAAGATCTGTCCAATGCAAGATTTCCCACAATCACACTGTATACTATACACCCCCGGCACCTTCAGCCCCAAGTCATCCTTCACAGAACGTAACAGGTCACGTTTTTTGGCAGGAGGATGAAATATGCTCTTAATACCATGTCGACCTAGTATCCTGCTTATTCTCCCAGATATGTTATCCGCAAATGGGATAAATGCCAGATCTTTATACTGTTCTGTAAGTTCCATTGCCTGTTTGTTTGGCGTTTTTGTAGTGCCCTTTCTATTTGTCCATTTCTCCTGAACGTATTACGGAGATGTTTCAGTTCCGTCGGCAGACTGTCAGCATCAGAGATTTCTATCGCTCTATGCACCAGTGTGTACAATACTGCATTTTTCTGAGCCGGGTGGTGGAATCTTTTGGCATGTAAGTAATGGTCCGTATGAGTAGGTTTTCTATACACTCTATGAGAAAGAGTCACATCTGGTTTACGCCGAATGAGAATGTCCAAAAAGGCAAGCTACCATTCTCTTCCAGTACCATCATGAAACATACGTTTGGGTGAATCCCATTGAGAAGGTCCAGAAATTCATGTATACTGCTGATTACATGTGGCCAAACAACAAATGTATCATCCACATAACGGAAGAAACATGTCATCTTAAGAACAGACCTATCTATTGCTATACTCTCAAAATGTTCCATAATCAGATTGGCAATAACAGAACAAGGTGACCCCATTGCCACACCATCCGTCTGATCACAAAAATCTCTGCCGTAGGTAAATTAAGTGGATGTAATGACCATCTCAAAAAGATCAACAATGCAGGATTCAAAGAGATTTCGTAGCAGCTACAAAGTGTCTCTAAGTGGAAACCAAGTAAAAAGTGAGACTACATCAAAGCTGACAGGTGCATCTTTTGAAGAGCACTGATAAATTGTGTTTAGTTCACAACATGGTGAGACCTTTCCCTATATAGGAGTTAAGCTTATGAGCTAGGTATTTTGCCAGACCATGTGTTGGACTACTAACAATAGGCTGTAAAGGGACACTATCCTTGTGAATTTTTAGCCGACCATAGAATCTAGGTGGTTTGGCGGCACTAGGTCGAAAACCCTTGATGACATCCGATGGAAAACACGTCTTCTTCAGAAGTGCCGTTAGCTTTCTTTCTATTTTCAATGTAGGGTCTTCGTTGAGCAGCTTGTAAGCAGTGTCATTAAGCAACTTTCTTACCTTGGTCTCGTACATTTCAGCAGTAAGAAGGACAGTAGCATTACCCTTGTCCACTGGTAAGACCACAATTTCATCATTCTGACATAATTCTCTTAGGGCCATGCATTCAGATTTTGCTATGTTTGACTTTGGAGGGGCTCTCTCCAGAACCCTGCATATTTCTCTCCGAATTTCCTCAGCCGAATCTCCCGGAAGCTTGCATGTGGCCAATTTAACTACGCAGATGATATCTTTAACTGGGACCATTCTAGGGTCAGGGAGGAAGAAGTAACAAAAACAAAACGGATGACAGGGAACGAGAAACCCCACGTGCCTCTTTTGCCCTTCTGCGGAGCGGTGACATCAAAAATAGCCAGGCTGCTCAACAAGCAAGGCATCTGCTCCATCTTTCGGCCCCCGCCTAAGATCCGTCAGTTATTACGAACCCCGAAAGATTGTTTAAATCTCCGGGCCCCTGGAGTGTATAAAATTCCTTGTGAGTGTGGCACTTCCTATATAGGACAGACTTTGAGAACGATCAATGAAAGGCGCAAAGAGCATATAAGATACTTTAAGTTGGGGCAGAAAGAAAAATCGGCTATAGTAGAGCACGCCCTTGAAAACTGTCATGAGCCGTGCTTTGACAAGACGACACGCCTCTGCCATGCTAATAATTTTGGATAGTGTCGTGAAAGAGGCGACTGAAATCAGAGTTAATAACAATGTGATAAATCGGGATCAAGGACTTAACATGAGTCAAACATGGAGGCCAGTTATTAGACAATTACGAAACACACGGGAACGGACCATATTTGGGCATAACAACAACCGGAACATGACGTCACCAAGCAGACCCGCCCTCCGCGTGAGTCCCCCTCCTCTCCCGCCCGGTAGCCCTATATAGAGACTACCGCTAGGCAGTTTTAGTTAGTTAAGCAGGGCTTGGCAATGGGAGCAGTGCCGGCTCTCGAAACGTCGCCAGTCGACTTTTATTTGACGCGGCTAGAATCCCGAGAGTGTTATCTACAGTGCTGCCACCGCGAAAACGTTCACAGTTAATTAACTTTGAATATTGCACAACAGAAGACTATGAAGAGACCAAAGAATACTTACTTCCTCAGTTTAGTGAATCAAAAGCGGTTGTGGGAACACAAAAGTTTCACTCATATAAACCCCACACAGAGTGTCAAATTACTGTCAAGCCTTATCATTTTAGTCTTGATGGATCTCTTGAATATGTGACAACAGTGAACCATATAACACCATCAGATATGGAAAATATTACTGCTGGTTTTGTGACAGTAGCATATGATGACTCTTGGTGGATAGGATGCATTGATGAAAAATACAATGACATGTACCGAATAAATTTTTTACATCCAAAAGGTTCAGCCCATTCTTTTTACTATCCACAACCAAGAGATTTATTAGATGTCCCAGGAAATACTCTTTTACAAACAGTGGATCCAACTACAGCTACGGGAAGAACCTACACTTTAAGTGCTAAAGAAATGAAGTTGTCTTCTCTTGCTTTGGAAAAATATCTTAAGAGATCAAAAAGAAGTGTTTAAATTATGTTAGGCCTACCCTCCGTAATTGTGTAAATACTATGCGTATTAACTTTGTAAATACCAATTATTATTAGAAATACAGTTCTATCCACACAAATGTCAACAAGTTAATTTTTTTCCCAAGTGAAATTACTTTTGCCAATTTCTATTATAAGGAACTTGTAAATGGTTACAACTAACACTAGAAAGCCAAGAAAAAAATAATCTCTGCCATTTAAAACTAAGGATGAAGGTGAGTGGCTTTATTCAAAATTTAACTTTTAGCATGTATATTACCAATTAAAATGTGTTCACTTCCTTCTGATGCAGAGTTAAAAGAATCATGAAAATTAAATTAAAACAACATTATATCATTCAATGAATTAACAAACAATAAGAGGGTAATGTTACATAAAGGCTAAATTAATGATTTAAGTTTATTAGAATTATGTAGGCCTACCTTGGATAAATAGCCTAGAAATAGTATGCTTTTCACCTCACTACTGTGTATTTTGGTAGTCAAATATTTTTTTTATACAAGAACCCACTGAGATCCCATCTTGAAATTTTGCATGCATGTAGTCAGTTAGACTGGACAACACACATAATTTTTATAAAAAAATCCGAGGGTACGTATTTTGGAAATTTAAAAAAAAAAAATCAGAATCAGGTAGCATAGTCATGTTACATATCAAATTGAAGGGAATTCTTAGAGGAAAACAATGGTGCAAGTTTGAGCTCTCTAGGTTGTATAGTTTTTGAGCTACAGCATTTTAAAACAATCATACATCGATCAAAAACAGTCATTTTTTTAAATTTTTAAACCCTTGAAAATCAAAAACCAAAAGTCAGAAAAAATTGAAATTTCAAATTTAAACTAGTGTTGGTGGGTACATTACATGAAAAAAAATTCATCCAAATCTGAGAGGTCAAGGTTCAAATCATATAGTAAAATTGGTTGATTTGACATGAAATGACCGCAAGGGTTTTCGATCTCGTGCCGCCAGACCACCTAGATTCTATGAACGGCCAAAAATTCACAAGGAGGACGACCCTTTACAGCCTATTGTTAGTAGTCCAACATATGGTCTGGTAAAATACCTAGCTCATATGCTTAACTCCTACATAGGAAAGGTCTTCACCATATTGTGAACTCAACACAATTTATCAGTGTTCTTCAAAAGATGCACCTGTCAGCTTTGATGTAGTCTCACTTTTTACTTGATTTCCACTGAGAGACACTTTGCAGCTGCTACGAAATCTCTTTGAATCCTGCATTGCTGATCTTTTTGAGATGGTCATTACATCCACTTGCTTTACCTACGGCAGAGATTTCTATGATCAGACGGATGGTGTGGCAATGGGGTCACCTTGTTCTGTTTTTGCCAATCTGTTTATGGAACATTTTGAGAGTATAGCAATAGATAGGTCTGTTCTTAAGATGACATGTTTCTTCCATTATGTGGATGATACATTTGTTGTTTGGCCGCATGTAATCAGCAGTCTACATGAATTTCTGGACCTTCTCAATGGGATTCACCCAAACGTATGTTTCACGATGGTACTGGAAGAGAATGGTAGCTTGCCTTTTTGGACATTCTCATTCGGCGTAAACCAGATGTGACTCTTTCTCATAGAGTGGAGTGTATAGAAAACCTACTCATACGAACCATTACTTACGTGCCAAAAGATTGCACCACCCGGCTCAGAAAAATGCAGTATTGTACACACTGGGGCATAGAGCGATAGAAATCTCTGATGCTGACAGTTTGCCAACGGAACTGGAACATCTCCGTAATACGTTCAGGAGAAATGGACAAATAGAAAGGGCACTACAAAAAATGCCAAACAAACAGGCAATGGAACCTAAAGAACAGTATAAAGAGCTGGCATTTATCCCATTTGCAGATAACATATCTGGGAGAATAGGCAGGATACTAGGTCAACCCGGTATCCTCCTGCGAAAAAACATGACCTGTTACATTCTGTGAAGGATGACTTGGGGTTGAAGGTGCCGGGGGTGTATAGTATGCAGTGTGAATGTGGGAAATCATACATTGGACAGACCGTACGCACAATCACGGTCTGTGGGGCGGAACATCAATGCTATGTCCGGCTTTTTCAGATGGAGAAATCTGCTGTTGCCCAACATGTATTTGAAAATGGCCACAAAATGGACTTTGATAACATGAAGGTGCTGACAAAGTGTTCGTTCTTTTGGGAGTCGGTGGTTAAAGAAGCAATAGAAATACGGTTACATGACAACTTGGTTAACCGTGACATGGGTTATTTGCTGAGCAACGCTTGGAAACCATGGTTATCTATACTTGTGGGCCACGTTCCCTGGTTGATGGCAATCCGGTGGAGTGTGGACAGACAGGTGAGGGGGAGCCAATTGACCAAACAGAGCATGGTCTTGATGACTTAGGTTCCGGGAGTTAAGCAACGTGGAGCATGGTTAGCACATGGATGGGTGACCACTGCGTAGGACCAATCATAGTGAAGTGGAACTGCGAGTGATGTGAGGTTGCTAAGCGACACCAGTAAAAGCCTGGTATTCGTAACGGCAAGATCGCCGGTACATAATTGACCTGATGTTGGCTGCTGAGCTAGTTGCCAAAAGCTTGTCACTTTTTAATAAAATTTGGCTGCAAACCCAAGAAAATTTGTTGTCATTTATACATGGGGAAAGCCTACACTCACGTAAATCTGTATTCTACTGACAATCTTTCAAAACATTTCACGATATGATGCATCCATTTGAAACATGCCAACTCTCTGACCTTTCTCACAGTTAGATATTTGTATGTAGAGGGTCATAACTTTTGGCCTTGGCATACTAGGTCAAAAAAGTTGTGGAAAAAAGTGTCATGTTACACCACACTGTTCACCACTAATACGCTAAAAAACACAGCAATTTTGCATACACGAACTCCGACTGGAAGGGGACACAAATCCCACCTTAAACCAGAAACTATATAGACACCTCGCAGAGATAGGGAAAAACTCAATTAAAA
Organism: Vandiemenella viatica; assembly: GCA_031002005.1. NCBI lineage: Eukaryota > Metazoa > Arthropoda > Insecta > Orthoptera > Morabidae > Vandiemenella > Vandiemenella viatica. The sequence goes on from JARYHS010013630.1 coordinate 61,049,726, forward strand.
TATACACAGACCTCGCAAAGAATTCCGAGGAAAACAGAGTAGGAGCAGCTTTCTTCTGTCCCAACACTAATCATTCAGCTCAATTTTCGCTATATGAAGAAACATCAATTTTCACAGCTGAAGCGAAAGCCATACTGGAGGCGGTTAAGTATAGCCAAATGATCCAAGCGGACAAAAGTATCATACTAACGGACTCCATGAGTGTCTTATAACGGCTACATAACAACATGTGGAATTATCACCTCCCAATGACAATCTTAGAAATTTGGAAACAAATAAAAAGCAGTAAAGAACAGGGAATCACTACCTACCTGCTATGGGTTCCAGCTCACAAAGGTATAAAATACAATGAACGGGTGGATACTTTAGCAAAACAAGCCATCCTCAACAGATTTAAAGATGATATGAACCTCCCGACGTCAGATATAATTCACACAATCAAAAAACGAGCCAAAGAAAAATGGCAAGAAGAATGGAGAACATCTCTAACCACCAAAGCTTCGCACTATGGGAGCATCCAACCAACTATTCGACCTCAACCTTGGTTTTAGAAATGGATCACAAACAGACGACTAATAACAATGATTTCCAGGCTGCAGTTCAACCACGGAAGATTCCCCAGCCACCTCTATCGACTAGGTCTGAGAAAATCTCTTCTCTGTGACTGTTCAGATCAGACTATAGGAGACACCAACCACATTATATTTTCCTGTAGAAAATTTAAACGAGCCCAGGATACCATGATCAAGGAATGTCAACATAAGAATCCCTCCCCCTACCAACCTAATTCTACTCCTAGTTAGTGATGACAAAGCAGTATACAACAGCCTTAAGAGATTCTTAAAAAATGGAAATATAGAAATCTAAGACCTCACCATTGGTAAATAAAAATGTTAATAAGCATAAAATGAATTGTATAAATGACTACAACAATTCTGTTTTATTTCTGAAAGATTGAACTACGAGTAGATAAGTATGACTAAAAATTGTCATCAGTATAATAAAAACTGTAAGTAGCCTAATCACAACTATAATTAGCATAAGCAAGATTGTAAATAGTACAAGCAAACATACATTCATCTTTATATATAAAGATTACTGTGGTTCACACTTACACACTGACTGCGAACAAAACCTGAGTGATCATTATAACATAAAAAAGTATACACTTACAACATTGCAAGAACTCCTACGATTTGCCTCGCATTGCACCCCTAACTTTCTAATATCTACGGTTTAACATTCAATCCGAATAACCTACGGCCCAGGCCTGACTCTTACGATGAAAAACAATTTTTAAAAATCTTATCCCCGACGGAGATTTGAACCGGAGATCATGACGTCGGTAAGCCAGCGCTTTAGCCACTCAGCTGCCAGGCGACTACGTGGAAACTCGGTACAGAGTCGTCCACATCCAACGTGTCAGTCTACCGCCGTATTTCGAAGTTATTAAACAAATGTGTTATTTATACAGATAATTTTTCAACCAAATGTAGACAGTATTTTTCTCCTTGTTTCAAAGGATAAGTGTGCAAAGTTTCATCGAGATCTGATGAAAACTGTGGATTTGTATGAAGAACAAACAAACCAACAAACAAACAAACAAACAAACATACATTCATCTTTATATATAAAGATAATCAAACCTGTAAATAACTAAGCATAATGTATTATCTTACAATTCATTACTGTATGGTCACATAATCGAACATGAACAAAAGAAAATAATAATTTAGACTCATGAATACCAATGTCGGTATTGCCTCACGTATACCTGCAAAATGACTTCAAAACGAATTACATCAATTGCTACAGCGATTTGGCTTTTTACCTGGAAGACTTTAATTACAATTAGATAAGTTCTATTTGAAATTGTAACCGATATAATCAAAATTGTAAGTAGCATAAGTATGACGATAATTAACAGATGCAATATGGTAATGAGTATAATCAAACATGTTATTAGTTAACCATAATGAATCATGTTACATGTGATGGCTGTATGGTTACATAACCGAATGTCAATAAATAAAAATAGCCCCGTAATTCTCATACCATTATATGTAAAACTTTCAATTTTTAATCATTTAATACTCCTTGTATGTGGATCCTTGGGGCCAAGTTTCATTCATTTATCAGAAATTCATCTGGGCGTTGCTGTTTTAATATTCACCAGTGTAGAAAGCCACAATTTTTATCAGATTTCAATGGAACACTACACACATATGCTAAGAAACAAATATAAGGAAAATGTCTACATTCTGTTTATGCAACCCAACACCCACCTCCTTTACCCCATTTAATTTTTGCAATTGTTTTTCATACAAATCTACATTTTTATCAGATTTAGAGGGAAATATGCATACATATACCTTAAAACAAAGAGAAAAATAATGTCCACATTAGTTTTGCAAAAACCAAACTACTCTGCCCCTTTACACCCCCTTAATTTTTGCCAATTTTTTTTATACATAATTACAGTTTTTGTCCGATATCAATAAAATTTTGCACACGTATACTTTAAATCAAACCGAAAAATACTAACTACATTTGGTTTACAAAAACTCAAGTCATCTACCCTTTTACACCCACTTCTTTATAAAAACTCACCATTTTAAATCCCATCAAATCATGTTCAATTTGAACTTGAACCCCAAATTTTCACACTGTGAAAACCCAATAAAAAGCTGTATTTTCTGCATGATGCGGAACAAACAGATATATTTATATATGTAGTATGTATTAATGCCTGGATGGTACATGTTTTGATTACTGAGCACAACTTTATCAGATGTTGTGATTAGGTTCAAATGCAGCCAGGACCAAAATGTAAATTGACAGTCCATATCACAGCATCCATTTCAGCCCATTCTGGGAATTGTTTGAGTATATCAATGTTTAGTTTACTTCTGGAAATGGCTGGCACCAAATTAATGAAACTTGGTACATACAATTCACATCGGAAATATAAAAATAGTGTATGGCTAAATCAATTCTGATCAGACTGGACAATGCCGAGTAGTAATGTATAAATCTCTAAGCAATTTTGGCACTAATGATACCACCATCAGTATGCCTTTTCAGACCAAACAAGTACAGCAGTGCAAAGAAAAACTACAATATTTCTACATGGCAAAGCAAGAAAATCATTTAGTAAAATCGAGAGAGGTGCATTCCTTGCATGTTATTTATAAAGTCATTGGTCATCTTCATTATGTTTTTTAATATTTTCACTTTTGTGAGTCATCTCCAGAGGCTGTGCTTGTTTTAAAAGCAACGGCTGTATCTACAATTGGCTTTCTATACCTTTTGTAATTTTGATTGAGACGCAGATATGTTGCCATCTTCCTGTGAAATGAGTAACTTGTGTTCTAGGTGAAAAGTGTATTTTTTGAGATGGGGATTGGGGCCCATTTCCAGTATTCTCCTATGAGACTATGGGGAAACTACCTAAAAACACATTTAGGACAGACAGTATGCAGTGCCAGGATTTGAACCTAGGACCGTAATATGTCCCCACTCCAGTGTGGTTGCACTGTAATGCATGAAACAAAATTGGCGGGTCTGTATAGCTAAAAGTGTCCATGATAATTTAACTGTGTGGTTTACACATCAAATGATTTTGGAACATAGCTGTTTTCCTTCCTCCCCCTGCCATCCCTTGCCTCTCTCTTTTATGGTGGCTTCCATTTGTTAAGTCCTACATCCTTGTTACTTATATCACCCTAGCATTTTTTTCTAAGTCTATCTTTATTAAATTATGATATGTTACATGTATCACGTACCAAGAGATCCAGGTTTGCTTAGTGTCTGCTGGCAAGAGGTGTAATTGATTTGACAGTGTCAGACTGGCTACGATAGAACTTGGCTGTAACTGCCGTTACAGCCCACCCTGCCCATGTAGCTGCAGCATTTGACAGGCTTGGTGTTGCAGTGTGCACATCAGCCTCTGAACATATTTAAAGACAAAAGAATAACCAATATTATACGAAAAATTGAAGAAGAATTTAAAAAAGAGCTAATATATAGAAAAGTTGGTAGCTAGATATTTAATAAATCCAATTATGACTGCTAAAGTTATGAAATTGAATTCACTTTTTATGTACCTCAAACTTTTTTATTAAATCACTGCCAAAATATCTAAACAACAATTAAAATATGTTAAATACAGAACAAATTGAATTTATTGGTTTATGATGTTATAGATAGAGAGGAAGGCAATCATTTTCTGTACTAAATGGAATAACAGCATAGAAAACCACAAACGTAAAAAAACAATAAAAAAAAATCAATTTTTCATGCAAGGATTAGAAATAGAGCAAACCACAGAAGGCCACACACCTTCAGATGTGGTAAGTGATTGCCTACCTCTCTGTCCTTCATCAAGGGTTTTCTGCTATTCAGCAGATCCATTCACAGCTACAGCCTCCCATGCCTCCCTTTGTTCTGCCAGTCTCTTTGTCTTTATATATTTCCCACTTATCATGATGTCCTTAGCAAATACAATAATCTATACAAACATGGGAATGTAATAATCAACTGTTACATCTGTATATTTAAATTTTAATGTTCTAACATTATGGGTATTGAATACAGGAGGAGGTGCAAATAAGAGCAGCTAAATTTTTTCATGGAAATAATAAAGAATACAGTCAGCAACTGTATCTGGAACAGAAGTCATTGAAAGGCAGGAGCATATGAGGTATATACTTGAGATGAGGCCTGGGTGGATTTGGCACAAGAATTAGGAGATGGGATTAATGGCATCATACCCTGCAGATATGTCCACCAGCACTAATTCTGTCACAAGTTTTTCTGGAAACCCTCTTCTAAATGATCTGTCAAGTTTAGCACTTGACTCATGCAACACTTTCCTGGCGAAGACCCACTGGTTGTGGGATAAGTTTTGAAGTTTTGGTTCTGTCATGGATCCAATTTGATATTGGATTAGACATTGGTAAGGCTTAAATAAATGGCAGAGCAAAGAAATAGTCTGGTAATTATTTGGCTTATCTGGATCATTACCTGGTTTAAGAAGAGTAACAAATTTTGATTTTCTCCACATTTTAGGAAAGGAATTGTGGCATAACATAGAGAAAATATATATATATATATATATATATATATATATATATATATATAAACAAAAACAAAAAAGGAGTTGGTTGCTAGGGAGAGGATAGCCTAACAAGAACCGGCGAGCAATTGGGTTGAGTGTAAGCACTTTCGAGCTGACGCCATCTAGTTACTGTATACGAAGAACCTTTGTAATCTTCGGATTCTTCTTAATAAACTTTAACGAAAATAAAGATCAATGAATTATATTAAAGTTTATAATCACTCAAGTGTTTAAAGATTAAGTTTTCATTGAAGTTTCGCATCAAAACTTTGGAAGAATGCCTATGAAAATAACAACAGGAAATATATTAAAATACGAGAAGGATACATAAAATATGAGAGAATATGTTTTACGGCAGTGGTTAAACATATTCAAAATCCATAGTTTTTGATTAATTGACTTTCGGGTTTTGCCGCGTTGTTTATTTTCATTACCTAAGCTTTCGGCTGCTATCCTCCCGCCTTCGTCAGAGATACTGTTTATGTTGGCATAGCAACGAGCGCCAAGCATCGCAGAGTAAGAGGCCGCTATCTTCGTTGATGTTGTTGGTGTTGGTGTTGCTGCAAAACCCGAAAGTCAATTAATCATGAACAAGATGGCCGTGGAAGTCTGAGGAATCCATAGTTTTGTTTTAAGTGTTAAATTTTTAATCTGTACTGTGCACAAATCATCAATCCCTGCAGCTTTATCATTTTCCATATTCTTTAAAGCATTTTCGAGTTCTTCCATTTTAAATGGTACACCCATCAGATTTTCTTCAGCTGACACTTTTTGGAGTTTTTTCCACTTAATCCTCCTCTCAAGTTTGTTATTTACTTGCAATTGGTTAGCTATTTGGTTAGGCGTAACATTTCCTTTTGCTGTACTAGCATTGGGTTCACCATTAAGTTTATTATGAGATTCCACACTATATTGCTGCTATAGGCCGTGTTCACTTTTTCCAGTTTCTACCCATTTCTTTTGCCTAGCTTATCTTCCAATTCAATTGTCTCCTCACTAAAAGTGTTTGTGCTGGAAAGTTTGTAATATCTCTCGGAAATATCCTTCAGCTCGTTTGTTAGTCTGGGGATATACAATTTACTGCAACCTCTGGGTATATACCACCTGGCTGTACACTTCACTATGTCGGTGAAAAGCTCATAATTCTGAAATTCTGAGGGATGTCTGGAAGTTCCCCAATAGCTGAGTCTAGGTCTTCTCTAAAAGCTTTCCAGATGGCCTTTTTAGAATTAAAATATCTACTGAAAATGAACTCCTGCTTTTTATTGTGGTTAAGACTTTCAGCCCAACTGAGCAATGTTGTGATTTCGGTAGAGGCTGGTGTACCATTTTAACATAACAGTCAGAGAAGAGTGAACTAGGAAAACAGACATCAGGGTTATAGCCCCTCTGCCAAGCTCCACTGTTGAAATAATGTGGCAATACTGCATCATGGACCATGGATAGTTTATTTCATTCTGCTTAGTCCTGTTGAAATAATGTGGCAATTCTGCATTATGGACCAGGGATAGTTTACTTCATACTGCCTAGTCCTCAACGCCTTGCCCGTCTTCATTCATTGAGTCATATCCCCAAGAGGCACAATGGCTGTTAAAGTCACCCAACAAAACTAAAAGCATCATTTGTCTACGCTCTAGAAGTGTAAGCACAAAGTTGTATTCAGTTGAACTAGCGGAAGTGACTTTTCCAATTATTAGAGATTTTTCCGTTTTTTTTGTTGCCATAATGGATGCCAATTACATATTTTTATACATCCATGTAGGTTTTCAATGAGGAATCTGATGGAATAGCTACATAAATACAAAATTCAATAAATTATTGAATTACTGCAAACTCAACCTCCCACAATGTGGCACTTTTTCAGAATGTCATAAAATAGTGTCACATTATTTTGACAGAATGATGTCTTCCTTTTAACACTAGATTTACTGAAACCCGACTCTACTTTGGAACATAGGGGAGAGGTTCTCCTAAAGGAGTATTTAGTTACAATATTAGTAGAGCAAGAAAAATATAAGAAAATGGGTTTGGAATTTTATGTTCAATAGTCATAAAAATAGGGAACAGATAACCAGGACATTTGTCCCAGATGGCAATTTCAGAGATCTGGCAAATTCTTCTTTTTTCCCCCTAGTTAAAGTGCCCAGTATTCAGGAACTGCAGAAGTTGTTATGTATTACATTTGCCTGCATAATTTTTAAGGAATACTTAAATATCCAAATATTCCTAAAATCCACCCGCAACATTTGACAGTTATGATAAGGATACAGGATAAATTTTAGATTGCTCATGGATAAGATATATTCAAAGCACAAATATACAGTTCATGCAGATAAGTTCCACAAAATGCATTAAATGAAGCAAAAAATAATCGGTAAGATTTGCTGATTTTTTTGCAACACTCATGGGGTTAAACAACTGAATTATTATTATTTTAAAAACAGAGGTTATATATATATATATATGTTCACCCCATGATAGCATCATTTAAGGTAAGTGGTGGTTTATTTCACTATCCTTTTATTGTAAATCCATTCGCTAATTAGCTCCTATTATTTCCTGGTAACTATATATACATATCGTGTGTGATTAATGAACAAAATATATCTAGAAAATTTTTTCTCTCTATAAAACCTGATATCAAGATTTGATTTTTTCCCCTTAGTATCCTCCTCAGATGGCACCCAACTATTATGCAAACAACATTCAATTCATCATTTTTTCTATCCAGGCATTGGATTCTAAAGACATGGATATTCTCAACACTTTTGGTTTAGATTTGTACTATTCTCCGAATTCCATTTAAACACCATGCTCGCGACTGCCTTTGTCAGCATATAAGACTCAACTCCCAACATGATGATCATAAAGAGAGAATGTTGAGTAATGTTGCATATTATCCTAAACTATATTAAACTATAAAGCCAAATGGAAATTTGCTGTAGTATTTATGATAATAATTACCCATTGATTCTCTTAAACTGGGGTCTTCTGACACTTTCTCTAGTTTTCCCAAAAAGCCCTTAATGGTACGAAAAACACTGTCTCTCACAGATTTTTCAGGATCTGTCGTAAGCTGACAGAGAGCTGGTAAAATTCTGGTGGCTACTTCTGACAGAAGAAAGTACTGCTGGGTTGCAGCTAATGCAAGAATACCTGAGAATGAAATTCGAGGGAAATGTTATCATATAAAAGAAAAAATTGCAGTTTTCAGCATTACAAGAAATTAAATTATCAATACAAAACTCACTTTCAAATACTTATTTAAAATTAATGTAACACAAACGATATGCATAAAAAATACACATCATGACACAACATTCTCCTAATTTTATATCTATTATGTAAATAAACAAGTTATTGTTATTACTGCTTGAGGTGTGTTGACAATGAGGTCATTAGCAAACATGTTATTATAGTACAAGAGCTAGCAACATCACAAGAAAGAGAATTTTAGGTTGGCTGTTTTTTTTATATATTTTCTTTCTTATTGAAGTTGGATAGGGGCACAGTATGTCTGGAAACTGGGAGCGGTTGCATTTACCTGTGTGCATCCCTTCTGTGCAGGAAATAATTATGAATTTTGAAATCATTTTAGGACAATTTTTGATTTTTAAACATTTTTCTATGTATTTTTTATCAATACAAATTTATAGTTGCCAGACAGCTTTGTCGTTGATAACATCATGCCAGACACAAGTTTGGTAATTAAAAGAAAATAATTTTCAAACTAGTTTAGTGTAGCTGAAATGTTAATATGATATAGTTCTGTAATCAAATAATATAAATTTGCCAGACAGAAATTCATTTATTTGATTCAGAGCCAGACAAATTTAAGTCTCAGTGAGAGTAGGTGAGTTAGAAGAGTGAAGCATCTAATTTGTTGATTACATGAGAGAGATAGCTGCAACAAAAAGCGACATGAGAGATATGCAGCCACAGATGCTATGATTCAAGATGGTGTAGTCCACATGAGTTTTATGGGTTTTGTAAAATGAAACCGCAATATTTACGTGCAGCCATAAATTCTATGATTCAAGACGGTGTAGTCCACATGAGTTTTATGTGTTTTGTAAAATGAAACCGCAATATTTATGTGATAAGTAACAAAAAAGGTGTATTTACTCAGATAAGAGTGATAAAATAATTACATTTAATGAAGAAAAATTAAGTAAGTGTGCACAAATTTTAAATGTTAAAATAAATTTTAACCTAAGATATAAATATGTGAAGTTACCAGACAGTGTGAATGTTACTGATGGATACCATATAAATGTTACAGCTCTTTTACATCTTTGATGACTAAATATCATAATTTATGGATATCCAAACTTCGATTACTGATGTTCCTAGTACAGCCTTTGAAATACGATTCTTCAATACATGTTCATGGGACTACTCTAGATGACTTTTTTTTACTTATTGCCTGACACCTCTTCCAAGTCATTAGAGATGGGAAAGGACTGGGGACAAGAAATGGCAAGTAATTCGACCATTGGTCTTTGGAAGGAACCATCCAGGCTTTCACCTGGGGTGATTTGGGGAAACCATAGAAAATCCAACTATGGATGTCTAAATGGAGATTCGAATTGGCGTCCTGCCGAATATGAGGCAACTCTCGATAAAGGTTCTCCCATTCTTGAACTAAAAAATTCAATAATTAATAATGATTATTTAAGTACTCATAACACTGAATATTTTAGTGAAACTTTAGAGCTTGAAGGCAGTGCATTAGAGAAAACTTAACTTCATCATTCAAGTGAATTATCATACTTGAATGATTAAAATAAAATTAATGAAAAATATAATCCACGTACTTCATGGCATGTAAATAGAGATATCCATAATATTTTTGTTGACACTGTATTATTAATTGACGTTATACAAAAAAGGGATACTTGTTATTCTAATTTCTAATATTTACAACAGCAACTCGGAGAATGTATTAAAACAAAAATCACCAGATTCAACTAATATAACTAATAATGTCCTTGAAATTAAGATACTGAAACATTTCCAAAACACAAGTACAATTCAAACAATAAACAAGCATAAAATTATCATGCACATATACAGTAATTTTTAATTGAAGAAAAGGATTTTACAAATCTTGAAGAGATTGATTTGACTGACAAAGCAGCATTAATCCTGCAGAAATCAATTTTAAATACTGATAAATCTAAATTATCATCAAAACTAAAGATTTAGTTAATGGTAAGTGTTCTATTCCTCAAATGCTATTTTTTGTGTCAGTCATGGGACTGTTCAGCAGACTAAGCGCATAACACTTGGTCTGACAATAAAAAGTCTTACAAACAGTCAGAAAATTGTAAATATTTTAAATAGGCTTGGACATTTCTGCAGCTATAGCGTACTGGAAAAGTTGGAAACTGAAGCTACCTTTTCATCTATTACCACTTCACAAATTTTTCCTCCTAACATTATTCGTAATCCATTATTGTTCACAGGTGTGGCATTTGATAATTTTGACAGATTTGTTACGAAAACGCTTACAACTACGTCTTTATCGTTTGCGGTTGTTACAGGCTCTAAAGCCTATTTGCACATGAAATGTTGTTGCACTTCAGTGATGAATTTACATTTCACCCTAGTGGACATGTGAACTCTCATAATTTGCAAATCTGGGGCTCAGAAAAACTTCATGAGATGGTGCAATTGCACAGAGACTCTCCTAAACTGAATGTTTTTTTTCGCCATATCTCGACAGAAAGTTTTTGGGCCTTTTTTCTTTGGAGAAACAACTGTAACTGGTACTTCCTTGATGCTCTAAAACTATGGCTATTTCCCCAGTTGGTAGAAGACCAACCACACAACTTCATTTGGCAGCAAGATGGTGCACCCCCTCAATGGCATTATGACGTACGCGATTGGTTGAACGTCACTGTACCTGACCGCTGGATTGGCCACAAAGGGCCTAAATACAGGGCCTCCACGCTCTCCAGATCTGATGTCATGTGATTTCTACTGGCGAGGGTTCATAAAGGATCGTATGTATGTGGCTCCACTACAGGCTGATGTACCCGACCTATCAAAAAAGGATTGAGGCAGCTGTTGCAACAATTACACCACAAACACTAATCAATGTTTGGGAAGAAATGGACTATCAACTTCATGTGTGCCATGTGATGAGAGGTGTGTAAGAGGGAAAGCTGCTATACTGGGGTGAAGTATAGGGCCTAAGCACCTTAACTGAATGTTACCGTGTAGAAAGTTCTGTTAAATTTGACTAAATAATTTTAAATGATCATGTAGCACCTTGTATTTTCAACTGTAAAGCTTAACAGCCACCACAAAGCTTAGGAAAGGTTACTGTTCACATAAAAATCCACTTGAAGAAAAATTTGAAATTTATTTCAAAGTCACATTTTGAAAATTTGCATTTACAATTGAGTAGGCGATCGAACTAAACATTTCCAAAAGATTGTAGATTATGAAGAGGAATAAATTTACCGACTTAATCCCATTTGAAAATTTATAAGTTCATAGTAGTTGTTACCACACAACTCTGGTAAGAAAAATCGTCATGGCCGCCACACGTTCCTGGCCTGGCTCATCGGTTTCTGGCTACCACCCTGGACTAACTGAAACACACGAACCCTACTAGCGGAGGTTCACTATGCACAATGTTCCCAGTTTACAACGCTGACCTCACTACAACCTCACCCTTTATACCCTCCGCCGGATGATAGATGTGTACGGACGCTTACCAAAAATAGTGTAAAAAAGGTGTGATTATAGAATGTGTTTTAAAATTAACTGTGTGTAGCCTGGTCTTCAAGGTTTATAAAAAGTGTTTAGCAAAAATTCTTAAATGATTAGGTTCCTTGTAAATTAATTTAGTTTAATTGCGCAATGGTAAAACGTTTCCGAAAATTAATTAGTGAACCCCCGAAATGTGTGTTAATTCTGGCAATTTTTAGGCGACCCTGCTGAATTACAAATTATCATGATAAAATTAGTGTCATTGTGTCCTACGTTAATTCCTGATTTCCATGGTGTAAATTTTATTATGATCACTGGTGTATTAGCAAAGTTATTAATCTGACAAAAATTGGGTTTAAAACTGTTTAGCAGACACTTGGTTTCTAGTTCATAATTATTAAAGTGCTACTTATATCGAAAAAGTGTTATTAGCTAAATTTTTCTCTTATTTAGTTACGTGTTTTGAAAGTTGTTTTGTTTACGTAGGTGGTCTGGTTTGATTAGAATTTAATTTCGAAAACTACCACGTGTGGTTTACGACGAAATAACTTCGAAATTGGTTTGATATTTGTTCTGCTGCATTGCTGCATGGAATGTTCTGAAACTTTAATATGTTATACTAGAATTTTAGATCTTTCCGGAAATTTACTTTTTAGTTCGGGAAATTATTGAAAACATATGATTAAAAATGTTGAAAGTGAACGTGTGCTCAACGAAGTGTTTAAAATTTCATTTTCTTTATTTACCCAGTCAAACTATGGAATTTTACTGAATTTAACTTTCTTTCGGATTATTATTATTTTAAAATTACTTTACTGCTTCGAAAAGTGTTGGGGATTAGTGAAATTATCACATAACAAAAATCGATTGTTTACAAATTGGATAATAATGGATTACCCTATTTCAGGTTAGTTTAAAGGTTCTTTACTATTATAAAATGTTTATTTAGATCTTATATTGTGTGTTGAGTAGCTTTACTGATTCAAAATCGGCTTATGCATTGAGTTAGGTTGCAGTATCGGCTTCCGCATGAAACGGGTTTATCACGTCCTGTAGTTGCAAACTGAAAAATTTAATGATTGTTATAAAGCTTTCTCCCTCCCTTATGCTCTGTAGCTAAGAAAACTAGAATTTACCCAAATTCTAAGGTGCTTACAGGTGAAGACATGGAACACTTGTAAGCTATGTATAACTGTTTGAGTTGCTCTTTCATTTCATGCATTAATTATAATTTTACGTTTTATGTAATAAATACTACAAATCGTTAAAACCCCGACATTCATTTAGGTACACCTTGTATTTCTTTCCTATTTATTGGGCTTGGTTAGCACTTTTACTTATACTTTATTTCTTGCAACTTTCTCTATCTTATTTTACTTTCATATTATGGATTACAGTTGTTTATTTCTATTATATTGCAAATGAAAGGTAAACAATTAACATGAGCCTTATCTTGAACCATTTGATTCACAAACTTATATTTTATATTCTTAAAATCAGTTAGCTGTAATGCTTTTTCTTTGTTCTGTATTCTAATTTGCATGGCTTTCCAAATTTAGTGCTGATTTAAGGGTTTACTCTGGTATTAAATGATTTTTTTTATTAATGAAGTGACTATTTTACTGCTCCACACTCTTCCGATCTAAATTTCAATTAAAATACTTATTTCTCAAATTATCTAATCCACTCATTTTATCCTTTGAGCTTCCTTGTTTTATTTAAACATTATTTCAGTTTATTTCACACTATATTAAGGAAATTATGCTTGTTTCCCTTCCTATCATTACTGGGAAAAATCATTAATATCTTTCAAATTTGTAAGAGCGAAGCTTGCGGTGGGGTTCTTCATAAGGCTTTTGTCTTAGCTCTGACTGTGCGTAGCCTTGGATATTACAGTTCTGACTTTATAATAGTAACCAGGTAGCCACTTAGCTTATTTTCCACCAAAAGCTAAGGAAAGGTGAAAGTTAAAATGATGTTCACGAGTTCATTGCTATTAGAATAACTATATTCTTCAGATTTTACAAAGTCAAAAACTGAATAGGCGATCAGACAAGTTCACAGAAGAAAAGTTTACAAGTTCTATTAACCGTTCGAGCCAAACCACACCCCATAGTTCACAATTCAAACTTTTAGTGCAGAAATCTGTTGCATTTCTTCTCTTAGAAAAGCACACTAATGCTCGCGGATGGTGGGATTTAGTACATTTACGAAAATGTTTGAAGCAGCAAATTCTGCTGACGCGGTCGCCAGTGATTCAGCTTATTAACACACTTTACCGTGTCAAGAAGAATCACACAAAAAAAGAATAACAAAATTAACTTTTGTAAGTTTAATAGAGTTCAAATCTTAACCCACACCAGTCGTTATCATATATTACATCGGACTTCTATATATATATATGTACCCGAAGGTTGCAGAATCCTCAGTTAATAACGGTTCACATTAACAATCCTTTATAAATCACACTCGCATTTTCACAACTATAGTTCAACATTAAAAAACTCGCACATGGGTGGCGTGCCCGATGAGCTCGGCTGCCCCAGGAAGACTAGTCGGTCCCACATTTTGGGTTCGCAGGCGTTTTTAATTGTCTTCCGGTAGCCGGCATGCACTCCGGGGTCTGCCATGGTACTCCCACGAACCGGCGAGAAATTTAACATATTACAAATAGCACATCCGGTTTTCGATCTCCCGGGCCACCGACTTTGGAAGCAGCCTCTATCATATGGCTATGCTACAGCCCCCTCAAGTTTAACATAAGATTTTGGATATTCAGACAAAATGGCCATGATGAACTTCTTCAGTAGACTAATGCTCCCCAAGATTACTTACAAACTTCACTCCACATTCACTCACATACAAATTGCAACCTCGGGTTCCTATCCTAAATACCACACATAATATCCCTTTACTGGTGTGGGGCTTCAATACATATTTCCAAACACGTCCTTATTAAAATGTAAATAGAAAATAATTTATAAGTAAAAGTAAACATCAAAATAGCTTCACAAGGAGACAGGGAAACACATCAAGTTTATATCAAAGAAACCGCACAATATATTATTATCTGAATCGCATCTTTTGGGGTGCGATGATTGTTCTAGACCATAGTTTTAACTGTCCATGCCAAATGTCTATTGTCACTTTTACTAAAGTATCACTTCCCCTCTAAGAAAATTCTGTAAACTGAATATTAACATATTTAGAGAGAAAGAACAAAGATACAACGGTAGTCTGCTTATGCTAAATCACAAAATACACAATACGAAATCATTTATATTCATCCAAATAAAGTTAACACGAATTGTTCTCCAGTGCCGTCACGGAATGTGATGTTACAATTAATATTTATGGAGTCCTTCATCAGCAACAATGGAGCAAATAACAATAATAATGATAAAAACCACTTCCTGATGCACATTCAGAACACTTATTACTCATGATTGATGTCTTCTTTGTCTTGGACGATGCTCCAGGTGTATTCTATGTGGATTGTTGACTCTCATGTTAACATACCACCTTTTACTCACGCAGCACTGCTTCAAGTCAGCAACGCAACAACATACACAGTTTATTACTCCACTTTTATTAACTCATTTGGAAGGAAACTTTATATTGGACCACCACCGTATGTCACATTAACTGTCTTGAAAGGCTTTAGTGCCACCACATTATAATTTCCTTTAACTTTACCATGTTTAGGGTGAGCCAAAGTATAGCAGTTCCCCTTGGTTCGGGAAACGACTTCATAAGGTCCCTCGTACAACAGTTTAAACTTTTTAATTTCATTGTCTATAGATGATGATTTAAAATGTGTCTTTAACAGAACTAGGTCACCTATCCCATATGCTGTAGGTTTGAGGTTCCTATCATGGGCCTCCTTTCTTCTTAAGGCACACTTCTTCAACTCTTCCAAAGCTATCTTAATCTTGTCAGGATAATCACTATCCCTCATCGGAAAGTGGAGGAGCTCATAAACAATTCGGGGAGGTTCCCTCTTAAACATTTCATATGGTGTTAGTGAAGTGGAAGCATGGGGAATAGTATTGACAACTTCTTCAATTTCACTTAATTCGTATGCCCACTTCTTATGGTTGTCCTCACAGTATGTCCTGAACCATCTACCAAGCTCTCTCATTACTCGTTCTATTGCATTCCCTTGTGGATGGTAGAAAGACGTCTTAACTGTTTCAATACTTAACTCTTTACAGCATTCAGCCCAGGCTTTACTTGTGAACTGGGGTCCATTGTCTGTCAATACTTTGTCAGGTTTTCCTACATGTGGTATATAATCATGAACTAACTTTGAACAGATTACTTTGGCTGTGGCCCTCATCAGTGGGTACAACTTTATATATTTTGAGAAGATGTCCATGACCACACAAATTTGAGTTACTCCCCCATGGGACCTAGGCAGTGGGCCAAAGATATCTAAAGCAACTAGTTCATGTGGTTTATCAGGGATCACACTCTGCATCTCCCCGGCCCTCCTGACGTTATCTGCTTTAGTTTTCTGACATAACTCACAATGAGAAACTACCTGCATTATCCGCCGAGACATATTAGGGAAATACAAAGTTTCCTTCATGATCATATGACACTTGTTTATACCATAATGGCTGTAACTAAGATGATGTTGCTTAATAAAATGGTCCACATAGTTTTCTGGCACCCACACTTTCCACTCTGAACTAGCTTCATGGTTTCTTCTGAATAAAATTCCACTCACCTGCATGTAGTATTTGCGTAACTTCGACTGTGGGTCACTCTCAATTAACTTGTCTAATAACTCCCTTATATTGGGGTCCTTTTCTTGCTCCTCTTTCATGAACTTCAGGCAATGTTTAACCTCCTTTTCTCCATCCACTCCCTTAATGTAAAATATCCGCACTCCGGGGTCTTCCACGGTACTCCCACGGACTGGCAGGAAATTTAACATCCACTCGGCCGTATTCCAAATAGCACACCCGGGCCACCGACTTTGGAAGCAGCCTCTATCATATGGCTATGCTACAAATCTAATAAAAGAGAATCATACACTCCTATTGTTCAAATGTTTGTTTAATGCCGAATTTAAACAATCCCGAGGCCCCACTTGCCGAAATACTATTTTAACGCAACATTATAATAAAACTAAATGATCTAAGTCGAATGTTAACAAGCCTACAGGTTTTCAAAGCTAACTGATTGCTACTGCATGTTATCACTCTTGCGGTTCCTGCAAGACTGCTTGCGCTTGCTGCTAGTGCGGGACTCCTTTGCTTCAGGTAGGTTCTAGGCGTCTACTTGCGCTCTCACGAACCGTGGGAAAATGCTCCTCTCGTTGTTCACAAGGGTAGCTTCTGGCGGGTTCATCAGATATCAAATTGCATGTCAGAAAGATTTCATCATACAACTTTTGACCTTGACGACAAACATAATTCAATCACTTTTACAAATAGCTAGATCTTGAAGTAAATGTTAACTTTAGTTATCATACAAAATCTCCTAACTTTAATATTTTAACCGAAAAATAAATAATTTAAATATGAACTTTTGAAATCCTGTTCCAGGCGAATGCTGAAGACTGATGCAATGCAAAATACTATCTCAACAACTGTAAAACTCTGCTTTCTTGCTTGAATTATCATATACACTAACTATAAAAATGAAATACAATATTATCCAATCTAACTCACAGTTCTGAGAATAAAATTTTGTCACGCAATTACAAAATTTAATAGATACCTTACAAATTCTTTACTTTTATACTAAAAATTATATTAGTTCTTCCTGTTCTCCTCTTTTACTATCTTATTTTCACTCTTTTTGACCTTAGCTCATTGTACTCAGATTTCGTATAACTGAAACTGAAATCTTACTTTTTTCATACTAAAAATGTTTAATCTTCTGCTATTAATATAATTTAGAGTTTTAAAACTTTTATTACAATGATTATTAGACCCTCTTCATACTATTATAATGTTGTATCATACAATCTTTGTTTATTTACATATGTTTCCATTTCTTAACCTGCTTGTATTTACAATGCAATACTATTCTTAGCATCTCCACATGCCTAGGAATCTGTTCAACTACAATCTGTCAGCTGAGTTCTCTCAGTTGCGGATATGGTTTAAAAAGCTTGAATATATGGTTACACTATGTTTTTAACTAAGTATCAATTTGTGAGTTAATTTCCATAAACGTCATATAGGCACCAAATGCTAAATTGAATAAATAATAGTCTGTACACTCATTAAGAAAAATGTAATGGATGAATATTAATGAAATTACACACAGTGATAGATTATGTCATTGACAACACAGAGGATACCTTTCCATCCATATTATAAACATAAATTTTGATGATACAGGGACCAAAACTGTAAGATATGAAACTTTTTTTAATTGTGCAGGCTTCTCACAAAAAACAAATTAGTGTAATTCAACAAAACTTCATTCTAGATGCTAAAGAAGCCAAGACCATAAATTTTGGAAACTTTTGGTGTGTGTGTATGTTTTTTATGTAAAAAAAAAACTATGAATGAAATTCAGAAAAACTGCACATAGTGTAAGCTTATGTCATCAGTTAACATGTGTTATAATCCTCATCAGTACAATATGTAATTCATTATACAGAGATAAATTTAATATTGTCTGGTGGCAGCCTTCAAAAAGTGAAAATGTTCACCACAATTAGCACTATGTACACGCTAATGGTATGCATGACTTTGTAATTCGATTACAGATTTTACATCACTGTTTATACATGTTACCATAGTGCTATCTGTTTGTACACATGCATAGCTTGGAAGTATTTTCTCCAACTTTGCACTCAATAATACCTCTTCTCGAATTTCAAAACTGTCCAGCCCCTTGCCTTCACTCAATGATCACATAGTGCAGCAGTTGACCACCAGCCTCAACAATATGTCTACCGTGTTCTACAACTAACTTCTGATGAAGGACTTTTAAACCAATAATTGCAACACTTCATGTGTGTTTGTGTCCATTTCATGTTGTGACAACATCCTGTTGTCATCTGTATTTAAGTGGTCCTTTATTATCCTATCGTAATGTTTATGTACATAGTAATAATAAAGAAAAAAAAAACCTCTTACCATAGATGTAAGAAGCTGGGAATCGGTGAAAATACAAATACAAACACGTACGAGTATAACACAATATTTCGGCTTTGAAGCTTAGTTTTGAAAGCAGATGAGAAACGTGACGAGCTCAGATGTGATTACACTGACAGCCATCATGTGAATGGATAACCAAGTTTGGCAGGCAGGTTCAGCGTTAGGGCGGGGTAAGTGGGGAAAATTTACCCTGGGCCCACCTGCCAAATGGTGGGCTCAATGACCGGCAGGAGGTGCCCCAGGGCCTAGCATCCCCCCGGGCAGTAGTAGAGCTAAGGGATTACCCATCTGACCTAAGGGAGAACTCCATTCAATGAATTTGCCATGGGCCCCAACCAGTTACGTAACTGCTAAGAACGTTTACCTGGGGCCTGAAAATCATAGCACCAGCCCTGGTGGTGGGGGTGGTAATGGAGGCAGGCACGAAAATACCAAATTGATATAAATGGCGGAGGATGAAGGAATGCAGGCCTGTCAGTAAAGCATGTGGTGAGTGTAAATTGCATAAAAAAAGGCCAGTTAAATATAAAAAAAACCTTTCACAAACAGGCACAGAATAATTTAGTGATCACTGACATGGCAACAGCATGTCATGAGTATGTTGACAAACTACATGCTACATTCATTTGTTTACATATTCTTATAATAAGCCAACAGGAAGTTTGTGTGCTCAATGTGAAACATAATTATTTAGCTTTAAGATAACTTTTGTACAGAATGTGTGTACAGCCTGAAGTGTACAAGTGGAAATGGTGACTCCACAGGAGACGTCAATTTTTGTGCTACAGTATGTAAAAAGTGAATCCATTTTTTATGCATAGTGTGCATTGTGTTGGAAGTACCATCTTGTCAAAATTAAACAGATTTACAATAGACATATTTTTTTCTCTCAAATAATCAGTATTTAAAAGTAATATACTAATAACACACAGTTTGTAGAGAAAATATGTAACTAGAATCGTATCCATGCTGTGCCAACTACCAAAACTCCTCTCCTTCTCTTTCAGGTATTACACCTCATCAATGTCAATATCATTAGAGGCAGCAAGGTATTGGGGGCAAGGAATTATGTCAAGGACTTTTGCATAAATCATCCAGGCATTTGCCTGCAGTGAATGTGATAAACCAGCGAGAACCAAAATTCGTATGGCTGATCTGAGCATTACTACTCACCTGTCAGGCTTAGTGTAGGGAAAATTATATCATGGAGACTGTTCTGTAAGTTACGCATTTCCTAATATATAAGTAATATTTAGAACTAGGATAAAGAAAGCAAACCCCCCTTTATTTGTGGAGCTGTGTTGATTTAATGATACCTGATGTATGAGCTGTCTAGCTATAAGTTTCATTCAAGGCTGTTGTCACTTAAACATATCTACTGATAGATATGCTCATCATCTGTGGTGATGTCAGGGTTCCTGAAGATAAGAAGGTCGTTCAATAAGTCCTTAGGAAATGCAAGAGATGGCACATGTAGTGTCAAATATTATTTCTTTTTAGTAAGCATCATTACACACTAGATAGCAGATAAACTCTCAGCAACCTCCATCACGTGGTTTCATTGTCATTGTCGACTGAAGCAGACAGGTGTTGTTCATTTAGAAAAATGGAAAATACCCCAGAGTTTTGAACAATTATTTAACACTTTTATTTAAAAGGCTTAACACCGAAAGAGATAAAAGCTTGTAGCATATACGCTAAGACTAGTTTGTAAGTATTAACTTTTGAGTGACAATAATCTTTGGTCCGCGGGTGCGGCCAAAGAAAATTATATAGTAAGAGAGATGTGTGTGATCGCTGGAGAAACAAAGAGAGCACGGACTATATTAAGATTGCAAGAGGTTATTATTATCTTGGTTTTGAATAAACGTCTCATGTTGGTGTATATGTGTGTTTTTTTTCTTGTTTATTAAACATCATATTCAACTAAATGCCTTACATTAATATGTACAATTGCCAAAACAAATAAAAGGCATCATCGGCAGGTTATAACCTGGCTTTCCTGGTGAGGTTGAAAAGAAAATAGCCAGGTTATAAGCTGAGTTGGATGAAGTTAATTGCTCAAAAGCAATTTTTGCAACTGGGTAAATGAATTTAAACATGTCCAAACATTAACATAAGATTAACAATATTCGGGATGTCCAGTGGAAGTGACTACCCTCAAACTCATTTACAAAATCCACAACATGGTTTTAAACGATCAACGAATCAAAGTGCACAAAATAGTAGGGGCCACAGGCATATCACAATGTACAGTATACGTGTGAAAAAAATTTCATCAACATGGTTGCCGTGTTTGCTCTCATTGGAGAATAAGTACAATTGAATGGTTGATTCCGAGGCTGTTTTGGCACTTTTCTGACACAACCCTAACAATTTTCTGCATTGATACATAGCTTTGAATGAAATACAGATACACTACTATACTGCAGAAACTAAGGAACAGTCTAAAGAGTGCAATGAATTGTTCACAGGAATTCAGCAGGATAGTGCCGAAAAACGACAACATTTTGATAACCGGCTCGGTTGTCTTCATCAGGTCTACTACTTTAG
This sequence comes from Vandiemenella viatica, assembly GCA_031002005.1. Taxonomy (NCBI): domain Eukaryota; kingdom Metazoa; phylum Arthropoda; class Insecta; order Orthoptera; family Morabidae; genus Vandiemenella; species Vandiemenella viatica. The sequence goes on from JARYHS010013630.1 coordinate 61,071,248, forward strand.
ATATTATTACCTGAAATCACAAACTAGATTGGCTTAGCAGCCGGCGAAAATCTAACTCCGTCTAACAATGATTGCCAGGATGCCCACTCAGCATTCGGCAGAACTGGAAAACTGCCGTGGCACTGCCGTCGCGATTTGCCAATTGAGGGTATCAATGTTGCGGACTGCATATGGAGCCATACCCGGTCACCCATCCAAGTACTCGCCACGCCAAACGTTGCTTAACTGGTAGCGGGATGTGCTGGCGAACTTAATCTACAGTGTCAATTTGCATAAATTACGCCTTGTTGAGAAGGTTTCGCTCATTCAAGATGTAGATCCCTAATAATTGGTCTCAAGGCTTCACTCAGATAGAGACCATTGTCCCTATTGATGTTATTATCGTTCAACTGGATTTCCAATGCCTCCCAAATTACTGAGTCCCAGAATGAAGAGACCCTGGCCAGCACCACCATTTTATCAAACTCTATCTTATGCTCTTCATCAAAAGCATGTTTAGCTATCGCGGGCTTTTCCACTTGTACCAGACTTAAGTGTCATTTTTGCTCAGTAATATGTTCAGCGATCATTCTTACTGTCTGTCCGATGTAAAACCTGCCACATTCACAAGGTATGGAATTCCAGGAATTCTTAGGCCTAAATTATCCTTAACCAAACAAAGAACATCACGTATCTTGGCGGCCGGAAAATGCTTTATATACCAGACCGCGCCAAGAGTCTTCCAATCTTTCCTGATGTATTACCGGCATATGGCAGAAAAGCAAGAGTTTTTGATGGTTCATCTTGTTCAGTCGGTGGTTTAGGTGGCTTCTGAATAAAGGCATGCTCCATCTGTGACAGAGAGTACCCATTCTGTTCAAAAACAGTCCATAGATGTTTCAACTCCATCGGTAGGCTCTCACGATTGGAAATGGCTCTCGCTCTGCGTACCAATGTTGTCAATATGGAGTTGTGTTGTGCCGGGTGATGGTAACTGGTTGCACCCAACTAACGATCGGTGTGGGTGGGTTTGTGGTACACACTATGTGCCAGTGATCCATCAGGTTTATGCTTCATTAAGATGTCCAGGACCGGGGGGCACCCGTCTTTCTCAACTTATTTCGTAAACCGTATGTTGGGATGGATCCCATTAAGAAGGTCGAGAAACTTGTCCAATGCTTCCATACTGTGTGGCCTCATGGCAAAAGTGTCATCAACATAGCGGTAGAAGCAGGTGGGTTTGAGGGTAGCACCCTCAAGAGCCATTTCTTCAAAGTCCTCCATGTAGAGGGTAGCCACGACGGATGAGAGCGGAGGACCCATAGCCACTCTATCGGATTGTTCATAGTACTTCCCTCCATACATGAAATAAGTGGAAGTAAGTACATGATCAAAGAGATCTGCGGTACTTGGCTCAAAATGACAGCGAATCAAGTCCAGAGTGTCCTTAACCGGCACATGAGTAAAGAGAGACACAATGTCAAAACTAACAAGGATGTCAGAATCTGAAACTATTAGAGATTGTATGGTTTTCACGAATTCAGCCGAGTTCTTGACATGGTGGCAATAATTCACCACAAAGGGACTGAGAAGAGCATCAGATACTTAGCAAGCTGGTAAGTCGGTGACCCAATAGCACTGACGATCGGACGTAAAGGCACACCCTGTTTATGGATCTTGGGTAAACCATAATGTCTCGGTGGTCTTGCGACACGTGGCCTAATTCTCTCAATCACCTCCACTGGTAGTTCGGCCTTTTAGACAAGGGCCATCGTCTTCTTCACAACTTTAATGGTCGGGTCAGCGTTCAAAGGTACATAAGACGCGTCATTAAGCAGACTCATCACCTTTGTGTTATATTGCTCTATAGAAAGAAGAACAGTAGAGTTACCTTTATCTGCTGGTAAAATGTCAATGTTGTCCCTGCGACATAAGGCAACTAGCGCTTTACGCTCTGTGACAGTGATATTGTTTCTTGGCGGCTTACCCCTTTTCAAACTCAACTTCATATTTCTTCAGCTTCTTCACTTGGTAAGCAGCGCACAGCCTATTCTACCAAACAGATTATCTCCTTAGTGGGTATGCGCCTAGGGGCAGGAGTGAAATTCAGGCCCCTGGCCAGCACAGAAGCCAAGTCGAATACCAGTTAGGTTGACCACAGAACAATCAGACACCTCATTTGGAGAAGAAAAAGATCCTCTTCCATAGGGACAAGGATAGGTGCACACCTGCACACTTTTGATGGCCAAAATAATGGAATTTAAGTTCAAACTATTATAGCATCCACCATATTTACCAGATTTGGTCCCCAGTCACTTTATCTATTTCCAAATTTACAAAATGACTCTGTGGAAAACTGTTCATGTTGAACACAAAGGTAACGCCAACAGTTGCCTATTTTGCAGAATTTACAAAATCCTAATTTTAGGAAGGCATAGAGGAATTAAAGAAGCATTTGGAAAAATGTATGCAACTAAAACGAGATTACACTGAAAAAAAAAAAAATATATATATATATATACATCTATAGAAAATTATTTGTTTTTACCATTTTTAAGGACTTATTGAATGATCCTCACACGAGAATAATTCCTGAAAGATGAAATGTAAAGGAAATGTTTCTGGCAACTGGCCACAGCCTTGCTACTAGCAATAAGGCTATTGAAGCACTAGACCTCCACACATTGCCTCACTTCCCAGAATCATCAGAGGAGACCAGCAGATAATAGGATAAATCAGTGACAATGTTGCCTTATATTAAAGGAATGATCTACAAGATTGTCTGCTAAAATGGGAAAAACATTTGTCTGTTACAAAGGACACCTAAAAGATATTCACAGTGCTTATACATTTGATAGACAGGTGGGAGCATTTACGTACATCATATTTTTATGAAAATACTTTTAGTTGTTGCCATACAATTGTATTTCACAATACCAGCATTCTGGGAAGAGCCAGCATATGTTTGCCCAGGCAAGTAAAAAAAAGCAATGGATACCAACTTAGTGTGGCCCGGAACCTGGGGATCAATAGGTTAAAGAAGCAGCATGCCAGAAAAGTAAAGGAGCGGATTGTGATGTCACTGCGAATGTCTGGCATTTGTCATCTACAGTTCCCATGTCTATGCAGTAACAACTTACTGTTACTATGCTGTAACAGCTTACTTCAGTTAGTTGAAAATGAGGTAGGAGATTGAGTACCTCGATATGTTCCAAGAAAGTGAAATTTTGACGCAGCTGCAGGCTCAAGAATATTTGATAAACATTAATACTGACACTGATCTCAGACTTAAGAGTATTTTGTCACATTTGCTCAAGGAAAAGCAGGATGTTCGCCACAAAATTACAAAGCACACTATATGCGGTAACTTCCATGACACTACTGCAGATAGCATATAAATTTTGGCAGATATATGGTAGTTTTTTCATGAAAGTCACAGCAACATGGCTAAAATGTGTTTCATTAAGCCAATGTGACAAAAAATTACAAAGTAAACACTGCAACAGCTGTAGCAGGAAGAAATGGCGTGAGGCGATATTAATAAGAAAAGTAAACATAATGCAGATCAGTAAATTGAAGTATTTAATGGCTTTGTTTATTAATAAAATACCTAAAACATCCATTTTTTGACGCGGCTAGTAGACTGTGATAATTTTATTTCTGAAGCAGACCTATCACTTACCAAATTTGAAGAGAGCAGGGCTGAATTTCATGAGCAAGAGTAGTGGTATTTTTTTTGCTGTAGCTTTCATTGCTTAATTTTTCCAACCTAAATCAAAAAGTAAACCTATCACTTACCAAAGCCGAAGACAGGAAGGTAGTAGCAAAAGAGACAAACACAACAGACAGACAATTTTGGGCCAATCGTTAGATAGAAGCTTTGAGAGACAAGTATTTCAACGCAGGATCCAGTGGCAATATCTGTCATACAAATCATATAACTAAGATTTGCTACTTATAATGTTGTATATCAACATCCCTGAAATTTGAAACAGCTTGAGCTAGACAGGTCACTTCATGTTCTTCACTAACACCAAAAAGAAAATTGTGAGTTAAGAGTTACAACAAAGCTTACCAGCACTGCGAGCTGGTGGGAATGGATCTCTCATAGCTCGTATAAAAGCTGAAATAAGAACTTTCTGTCTTATTTGAGGATGTAAATGTTGAGCTATCTTCCCTAAGCAGACAGTTGTGTTTGTTCGGATGCCACCCTACAAGTTAGAAAGCACATAGCCATTAGAAAGCACAACATAGTTGATTATTTCACCTCAAAGTAATTATCATCAACAAATATATTTATTTTTGACGAATTGGAGCATAATACTGTTTTTTTTTAACTTCTTACTTGAGGAGTAAAAAAAGAACCCAAAGTGTGTTAGTCTTTTCACATAACATATCATAAAAAAAACAACTAAAGTGAAATAAACTCACCTGGTCATCTTTTGACTGCAGCCTTGCAAAATGTCTCAACACTTCAACATTCAAATTATTGTAGTTTAACTTTGGTGCAAGATGTATCACAGACTGCAAATAAAATTTAAAAAGTTATTATTTTGGAGGGAAAAATATGTACATGTAATAACTTCCCAATATTTCAGCAATCCATCACATACTTTAACGGTTTGTTCACGAATAGTAGGATTTGTGTCCATAAAGCCATTCGCAACCTGAGGGAATATTTGATCATTCACAACATTTGACTGAAGATGTCCTAGAAAGAATAAATTTGAGTTATTGATAAAGTTATAACATGTTTCAAAAATAAACTCAGTACATTCACAGGATGTGATAAATAAATGCACAAATGCAGAAAGTGAATAGTGAAAATTTTAAACTTGAAATTAACAGGAAAAGTCACCAAACAGTAATGGAAATTAATAACTTTGGCTTTTTCCAAACAGCATTTGTTGTATTATATATTAATCTTTTTACAACACTTTAAAATTGCACAATGCAGCGACTGAACATTACACAAATCAAAAGGAGACAATACCTATGAAATGTTCCAACTGCTGTAACAAACGTATCCTGGTTGCTCTGTCATTAGATCCAAACAGCTTAACAACACATGGCACTATTTTCTTTTGATATTCTGCTTCATCTAACAATCGACCCAACTATAAAACAGAAATACATTTAAATTTTAATCTGTGAGGAAGATTTTAAAAATATTATTGAAGTTTTGAGCTGTCACTTTATGGATGAAGACATTTTTCTGCCAGTAAACCAGACAGTATACATTACTATCAAAATTTTAAATTAAATTTACACAAGCTTACTTATGCTGATTGCTGAAGTAAGTTCTAAAAGACAATGCAAGTGTATGAAAATATCTTCCTGGAGTTGATCAAATTTACCATTTGTGTCTGTGGATGATTGGCTAGTGAGATATTTTAAGTTTCATTAGCAAAATATTCATGTTTTTAGGGCAGCTTTCTGTTCTCCAGAACAGAATGTTAAATTTGAAACAACATTACAAATTTACTGTCTGGATAACATACAGAGATTAAAATTCTTCTTCTTATTATTATTTTTTTTTCAGTGGAATGATTCATATATTAGTGTGAGTCTGCAGAAGTCCAAATTGAGTAATTCCTGGACTACAGCTGCTAGAAATTCTTCTCATATGTTAAGCTGGATAAGTTCTGCCATGAATGAAATTACCACTGCTGTTTTCACTGTGTGAAATGGTAGGTTGAAGTGATTACTGTAACAATACATCACTGAATTTGACTGATCTGTGATTCTAAGTCATATATGCACTGCTGATCGCCAGCAGATGCACATGAAGTTCAAAATGGGTACTTCTACGATCTGATAATTAGACAATTTCTTGAGATAACACTGAGCAGCAACAATGTAAACAGAGATGGCTGTCTTGTTTTGAGTGAATTGTGGAGGCCCATCATCCATGATCTGCAACAATAGCATGTAAGATGAACACACTGGGATGGCTCAAATGGACACAGTGTTCACTGTGAGGCCTAAACAATGTGGCAGCCAACAGGATGGTAGTTTCCATTGTGGGCCTTATATGTGTCTACTAGCTGCCATCTGTATTTATATGAGTCAGAATCATGAGACAATCACAGTTGGTGTCATATTGTCATAGCAGTCACTTCAACTTAACATTTCACCTGATGAAACAGCGAAGGTAGCTGTCAAAACGTAGTGCATGGTAGAACTTATCCAGCTGAACACCAGAGAAGAATTTTTATTCAATTGTAAAATGTTTCCACAGTCCAAAAGATTTTGAACAGAAATTATGAATTCATGAGTTTTAACAAATGGGCAATATTAAATCTCAAAATCATTGCACAAACATACATTTATAGCATCTTTGTTAACAGATGTACGACAAATAAATTTCTCAACAATTTTACATGGAGCTTTTACAGATTAATTCATTATTAAATTAGATTACTAATAGCTTAAAATTTCATTAAAACAATAAATACAACCATGATATGAACAAACTAATAATTTACAATATTTTACATTCATTTATAATTTACAATATATTATTTTACAAGGAGTAAAATTGAAAGTTCGAAATGCATGAGAAAACTTCACCATTTTCAGCAGCAGAGGTTAAGCAAGTGTGTGATATACCTATAACTAATTTCGCATTCATTTCCCCCTTTAAATAAAGATAATGGTTGATTTATTATGATTACATGAAACTGTTCTGTTAATGTGCAGTATACTGCTTAGTTCACTATGTGAAACTGCTTTGAATGGGTGCATCAAACTTATAAGTATATTGTAATACATGGCATTTTAATTAAAGGGTATTAATATGACATGTTGTGCCAGCTATGATATTTGAGCATGTTTTCAAGATACTGAAAATGTTAATTTTGGTCAATACAAAGTCAGAAGCTTGTACATACTTTATAATTCCGTTTAAGATTTCTACACTTTATTACCGATTACTTAAGTGGTGCTCCTTGTTTGTGTTGAGAATTTTTTTATGTGGCTTATAAAATGTGCTTCAAAGTCTAGTAGAGTCACTTGGAATAATGTCAGTAAGTATTTTCCATGGAAAACTTCAGAAAAGAACCTTATGTTCATTTTAAATGTGTTTCTGCAATAAAAGCTAAGTTAAATGTATTGTTTGTTTTTAAAGCCACCCATGATTAAGAATGTTAAAAACTACAGTGGGGGAGTAATACACACTTGGCGACCAGGTCAAGCTACAATTCTAAAAGTTTAATAGGATGTCAAAACATAAAACTGCATGTAAAACACACTGAAGAGCCAAAAAAATTGTGTTCATATGCTTAATAGTGTGTTCATCTACTTTTGGAATGCAATACAGCAGTGATTTGGGGTGGCATGGATTCGAGAAGTCCTTGGTAATAGGAAATAAAGGATTTCAAAAACCTGATACATGATTACTGAAGAAGAGGCCTACGTAGGGTTTAACTAAATTCATATAAATAATTGCAGGAAGTAAAAATGTGGTATTACCACTTGTAAAGACCTTCATTTGTTTTAAACAGTAAGTTGGTCCCCGGAGCATTATCCTTACAGGAATATGACTCACATGCAGCCTGCCGATCAAAATAAGATTGCAGATGCTTTGTCAAGTTTACCATTAAAGTTGGAAAATACGTGTATAAAACCAAGTAAAGTAGCTAGAATTGCCTGTTTGAAAAATGTGCCCTTTGATTGTTTAAAGCAGAATTTCTCAACCTTTATCAATCTGAGGATAAGTGAGGTGTAAAAAGTAACGCTACAGAACACTAAATTATGTGTGGCTTATTTTTAATGATGTTTATATTATTAACATCTGGGATATATTTTATTATACCATTAAAATATAATAAATCTAAAACAAGTTCTTAATCCCTGTGGGAAAACAGTTATAAAACTTGAAGTGAACTGTAAAAAGATAATCACATATTAATTACTCTTAATATTTAGTAGGAAAATGAATAATAATGTTATTATAGGATGGATGTTACACTATACAACTGACCTACAAATACAAAATAAAATAAAAGACACTTGCTCTTACATCTTTTATTTTACTTCATCACCCTTATGTTACCAAACATAGCACATACCATGGTCCCTCACACAGACATCAGAAACCATTTATTAAGTTAATCCTTAGACGATCGGCAATATTTTTGATGCCAGCTAAAAATGAATAGACAATTGTAAGAAAAATGTTGTTTTACAATCATCCTAAAAATTCCAGAGTTTTGTTTCTTCATTGAAATATTTGTGACTTTTACAAAGTTGGGCTTATAGTTTATACTCACTTATTGATTTATACAATACAAATACAGTATCTAAATTCATAATATTTTGCCTGTGGACCACCTGAAACATCTTCACGGACCACCACAAACACTGATTTAAAGCATATCAGAGGAGAACAACTGACTGATACTGGCAAGTTAAGATTAATCTGTTACAACCAGATCTAAATCATACCTTATCATCCCTTTATACCTTCATACCTTCACAAAGGGGTACAGTTCAGGAGAATCAATGAAAATGTTGAAAACTTTGAAAGTCAGGTGGAGAAGGTAATCTTGGATCAGCATTATATCATAAAACAGTTAGGGCCAATCAAAGCCCCATTAGACGACCTTGTAAGACCTTAGAATTTGGATAAATTCTAGTTTTCTTAGCTACAGAGCATAAGGGAGGGAGTAAGCTTCCCAGTACACATTAAATTTTTCAGTTTGCTACTACAGAACATAATAAACCCGTTTCATGCAGAAGCCGATACTGCAACCTAACTCAATAAATCAGATGATTTAGAAACAATAAAACAACTCAACACACAATATAAGCCCTAAATAAACATTTTATAATAGTAAAGAACCTTTAAACTAACTTGAAATAGGGTAATCCAATATTATCCAAGTTGTAAATAGTCGATTTTTGTTACGTGATAATTCCACTAATTTTAAACACTTTTCAATGCAATAAAGTAATTTTATAATAATAATAATCCAAAAGAAAGTTAAATTCAGTAAAATTCTGTAATTTCAGGCCGTGTAAATAGAGTGAATAAAATTTTGAACATTTCGTTAAACACACATCCACTTTCAACATTTTTAATCATATGTTTTCAATTATTTCCCGAACTAAAAAGTAAATTTCCAGAAAGAACTAAAAATCTAGTATAACATATTAAAATTTCAGAACATTCCATGCAGCATAACAAATATTAAGCCAATTTTAAAGTTATTTCATCGTAAACCACTCATGGTAGTTTTCGAAATTAAACTGTAATCAAACCAGACCACCTGCGTAAACAAAACAACTTTTAAAACACGTAACTAAATAAGAGAAAAATTCAGCTAATAACACTTTTTCGATATAAGTAGCACTTTAATAATTATGAACTAGAAACCAAGTGTCTGCTAAACAGTTTTAAACCCAATTTTTTTTCAGACTAATAACTTTGCTATTACACCATTGAAATCAGTAATTAACGTAGAACACAATGACAACAATTTTAACATGATAATTTGCAATTCAGCAGGGTCACCTAAAAAGGTGCATAAATAAGATAGATTTCGGGGGTTCACCAATTAATTTTCGGAAACTTTTTACCCATGCGCCTGTAAACTAAATTCATTTACAAGAAAGCTAATCATTTGAGAATTTTCATTTAATACTTTTTATAAACCTTAAGACCAGGCTACACACAGATAATTTTAAAACATATTCTCTAATTACTAGGGCCCGGATATATATGCACGTAAAACATCTAATATATGCATGCAAATATGCACAAAAAAGTCCTAAAATATGCACTAACAATTAAAGAATATGCACTAACAATTAACGAATCTACACTAACAATTAACGAATATACACTAACAATTAACGAATATACACTAACAATTAACGAACATGGACTAACTATTAAAGAATATACAGTTATCAAATGATTTATTATGTCAACTCACTGATATACACGTTTCATTCCTTACAAAATGATGAATCACAATATGTTACCACAGTTTTTCAATGTTTTCAGGGTCAAAGATTTTCTGTTGTCAGACAAAATTAATTTATAAGCCGAAAATGATCGTTCCACGTCAACGGACGTTATTGGGCAATACTTGTACGATGGTGCTGACTGTTCGGAACATTCATCTGGCAAAGATTGTGTGGTTCCACTTAAATACGTATTAATTGATTGAATCTTTTGCAGACCTGGGTTTGAGTCTAACACCCTGCTGAGTTTAGATTTAACTTTTTCTCCAATTTCACCAGGGACGGCATTTAAGAAGAAATTGTTTTGTGAAGCAACTGAATAGACTCGTGAAGGGGTGCACCGCTAGTTTCTAGACCCTTAATAGCATTAGAAAGTGACGAATAGTGTACATGGATGAAATTGATATCTCGATATACAGTATCACAATCAAATGCGCACTTTGCTTCACGAACACACGCAGCACGATCGTCATAATCAATACTTGTAACCACATCTTTCACTTGATGAAAGTTCTCCTGGTAGAACAGCACTGCAGACAACCAAGTTCCCCATCTAGTGAGAACAGGTTCCGGTGGAAGAGGAACCTCAGGCAGACGATCCTTATAAAACTGTATGTAGCATAGCCATATGATAGAGGCTGCTTCCAAAGTCGGTGGCCCGGGAGATCGAAAACCGGCTGTGCTATTTGAAATACAGCCGAGTTGATGTTAAATTTCCCGCCGGTCCGTGGGAGTACCGTGGAAGACCCCGGAGTGCATGCCGGCTACCGGAAGACAATTAAAAACGCCCGCGAACCCAACTTGTGGTACCGGCTAGTCTTCCTGGGGCAGCCGAGCTCATCGGGCACGCCACCCATGTGCGAGTTTTTCCCGAACTCCTTTTTTAATGTTGAACTCTAGTTGTGAAAATGCGAGTGTAATTTATAAAGTATTGCTAATGTGAACCGTTTTTAACTGAGGATTCTGCAATCTTCGGGTACATATATATATCTAGAAGTCCGATGTAATATATGTTCACGACTGGTGTGGGTTAAGATATGAACGCTATTAAACTTGGAAATTTAATTTTGTTATTCTTTTTTTTATGTGATTCTTAATAAGCTGAATCACTGGCGACCGCGTCAGCAGAATTTGCTGTTTCAAACATTTTCGTAAATGTATAAATCCCACCATCCGCGAGCATTAGTGTGCTTTTCTAAGAGAAGAAATGCAACATGGCTACCTATGGACAGGACTCTCGCGACCTACGAATAAAGTGATTTATTAAGTAAACCGACGAGAAAAAAGTTAAAACGGTACATCAACAAACTTGTGAAGTGATAGCAGTGCGCCAGAAGATCCAAAACCAAAGAAGACGAGGAGCGGAGATATTTTACGCGGCCGCAACAACAGAGGAAGACCCGGCAGCGATAATTCGGGATAACAACTAACAACTGATTGGAAGAAAATTGGAGGGCTCACAAGCGGCGCAGAACGTCGAAAGATAAGTGCAGTGCAGATAAAATTGAACAGTTAAAGGGAAACCCATTATAGGCGATTTTTTTTTTCTCTCCTCTTTTTAAATTTTCACCATGAATAAGGAAAGCAGTTTTGAAAATGGGGGGGAAGCTAGTAAAGAAGATCCCCCAAGCCAGGAACCTTTGTTAGTATTTTTAAACACCGAGATACCAATCAATGAAAGTTTGTCACCAGCTCCTGAAAGCAGTCCACCAAACTCTGAAACTTGCTCTCCCATACTCACTACAAATGCATCAATATTTGAAGCATTTGAAGGTCCAGCAGATCCTGAGAAGGATAATCCAAACCTGATAGTTAAGATTTTCACAATGTTATCAAATTTATCAACTGATATCCAAACTAAGTTTGAAATACAATCAACTGAAATACAAAATAAATTCAAAAGTCATGCTGAAGATGTCCATAAAAGTTTCAGTAATGGACTAGCAGCTCTGGAGTTAAAGTTAGAGGGTAAAATAAAGGAGGAATTAAAAGGGGTGACACAGAAACTTGATGAA
>JARYHS010013630.1:61688117-61786371 GCA_031002005.1 Vandiemenella viatica
TCAACACTGTCCAAGTTAACAATTCCACATTCACGTTCACTAATTTTTTGAGGTAATGCATCGCGCATGTAGACACCAGACAAAAATGAGGTATACACAAACGCTTTACAGGTCTACGTATATCGTCATTGGTCAACGCCTGATCGGACTTTTTTTCTTCTTCTTTAATCCCGATCCATCTTTCCGGAATGGCTTTAAATACAGACCTTTACCCCTCATTGCAATCGCCTCCATGGTTTCATTGTGTCGTTTCTGTTCAGTCAACTGCTTTTTTGCTTCTTTAGCAGCTTTGACGGCTCTGGCGATGGCTGAGGCTCCGCCGGCAAGAGCTCCGGCAGCCGACAAGCCGGCAAAAATAGGGATTAAGAGGAGGATTCCACCCTTCTTCGTCTTCTTCTTTTTCTTTTTAATCCCTGCTCCCAACTTTAGCTTGGCATGCATAGCGCCGTTAACCAGTAACGCGGCCGCCCGTTCACCGAACTTTGCATCTTTGGCTTTCATTCTGACTGAAGCCTTCTCCGCGAGTATGCGGTCTGCATTACGCCTGTCACCAACCATAACATACGCAGTGTCATGCTCCCTGCATGCTGCATCTAGTGGATTGATCCCCGTCTGACCGAGTTTCAGACATTTTTCCAGTTTCGTCCCGGGTCCACAGAACTGGTAAGTTGGAATGTATGCCTCAAATGGCATTTTATCGATGAGCTTGTTTAAGAAGCCACGACCCTTCACCTTCCGTGTAGGAGGCATTGTTATCGACTGAATGTTTTTACATATTCGCGCGTCTATATATACCCCCGTGCAGCAATGAAACCTTGTCAAAATGCGGTTCGTCAAGCAGCAAGGAACATTACCCGTGAGTAATGCGGATATTTCCTGCACCAAGCGGAAGAAGAACGGACCTCTGTTCCCCGAGACAGTGAGAGCGATAGTTTGCGGACCGTCAACTGCGGTAAAACCAATCTTGTGATGTCCCTGCTAGAACATCCTAATGGGCTTAGATTTCAAAATGTATATGTTTTTTTCCAAGTCGTTGTACCAACCAAAGTACCAGTTGCTAGGTGAAATACTGAAACCTATTAAAGAAATTAAGTATTTAACGTTTAGCGATAATCAGAGTATGCCTCCACCTAGTGAAGCGCTACCAAATTCAGTGTTTGTGTTTAACGATGTCTCGTGTGAGAAATAGAATAATATACGAGATTACTTTTCTATGGGGAGACATAGGTCAGTAGACTCTTTTTACTTGTGCCAGACATATAGCCGTATACCTAAACAGCTGGTAGAGACAACGCTAATTTCATTGTACTCTTTAAACAGGACGACATGAATCTCAAACATATTTATAATGACCACGTGAATACAGATATGCCATTCAGCGAGTTTAAGAACTTATGTGGTTCTTGCTGGAATGCGAGCAAGCATGGATTTGCAGTTATTGACGAAGACTGTGACATGTATCATGGACGGTACCAAAATGCGTTTGATTCATTTTTGAATAAATAGACAAGCACACTAGGTACTGTCATCATTGCAACCATGGACAAGATTGGGAGAACTTCGACGACACAGAGCAAGAGAGTTTTGGTGTACCCACCTCAAAACGTACTTCTTACAAAGGACGATAATTTGGATTGCCAAGGTAGAATACTCAAACATGTAGCTGACCCCATCGAAGATGATAATGTTGCATCCAAACAATACATTGACAAGGCAACTACCGATGCAGCAATGCTTCTGAAGGAATTACAATCGACAGTGATTACTACGGTTATAACTATTGCGGTAACAGATTTGATTAAAGATCGTGCATACATTCTAGAGACAGGTTTTAACTATTATGAAATTCCCGTCAATGGTGTAATCCTCTCAATAGCCAAACCGGGCTGGGTTGATGTAATAGTGAATTGGATTAAAACTGCAAGGTTAAACTTTGTGAAGCAAGGTGATCATCTTATTTTTCTCCCAAACGCCCAAACCCACAAACAATTTACAGCAACATTAACTATCAAGTATAAAATAGTACAATAAACTTTCATAAGCTTCATTCGATGCTTAAACATGGATACGTCAACAACTAAACGTGGCATCATAAAGGCCCGAAAAGCAAATCGACGCAAGTTACTTGAATTTAAAACTGGCCAAATCGACTCTGAGAAATTTTTCAAAGATTCTTTAAGGCCTGTGACGGATACAATAGAAAATGTTTTCATACCTCCGCGACATCAGCAGCAGCAGAAGCAGCAATCTCCAGGTATGATCAAAGAGTTCTTGAAGTCACTCAATCGAAGTGAAAGAGATTATGATTCGGTGTATGGTGTCCGGAAGAAAAATGATTCGATAATGATTGGAAATACTCCTATGATTATGGATGGAGATGTTATTCGGATTGATGGAAATGAATATGAAAGAACTCAAGGCTTAATGGAACTGTTGTTCTTTAAAAAAAACCAAAACATTTTCCAACATGGACTTGAAAAGTTATTATAAAATACTAAACACCACAAATGCCCACAAAGTGAAATTTATTCCATCTGGAAAAATTTTGAAAAATATAACCACTAAGTATAAAAACATAATCTCTAATCTTGACAATCAGTCGGGTTCTGGTCTTCTTCCCACGAAGGAATATGAGTATTGGGACGATCCGAATGAGCTCGTTGAAAGATTGAAATTACTTACCGCATCAACATCAGCAGGACACACTGCACACTCCAACGAAATTTTATCGGTGATTGAAGAACTTCGTGAGAGAGACATCATCGTGTAACATGGATCAAATTGTAGCTGAACTCCATAGACCAGCTAGAAGGAATTTCTCAAGATGCCGGGTAATAATCAAAGGTCTTGACGACCTATGGCAAGCTGATATTGTAGAAATGATACCGTATTCTCGTAAAAAACAGTGGCTACAAGTATATCTTGATGGTGATTGATACTTATTCAAAGTTTGCATGGGCTCTACCCCTCAAGAACAAAACGGCTAGTGTGGTTGTCGTCGCTATGAAGAAAATACTTAATGGTGATCGTGTTCCTAAAAATGTACAGACTGACAACGGAAAAGAGTTTTATAATTCAAAGTTTAAATCGTTCATGACAAGTTATGGTATTAATCACTACTCAACATATACCCATCTTAAAGCATCAATAGTTGAGCGACTCAATAGGACTGTCAAGAATGCAATGTGGCAAGAATTCAGCAGACGTGGTTCACATCGGTGGATTGAACTTCTTCCTCAATTAATGAACAATTACAATAACAAGTGGCACCGCACCATCAAGATGAAACCGTGTGATGTTAAAGACAACTCACTTCTTTCAACAGTGTACAGCCATATTAAGATTACTACTCCAGCAAAATTCAAAGTTGGCGACCATGTCAGAATCAGTAGATTTAAAGAAAAGTTTGAGAAAGGCTACTTGCCCAACTGGTCAACGGAAGTGTTTACCATCAGTAAAGTGAAATTAACAAATCCTGTAACTTATTTACTTAAAGACTATCAAGGTAAAGATAATGCAGGAGCATTTTACCAGCAAGAATTATTACAACTAACGAAACTTACAAGTACATTTTTGGTTGAACGAGTGATAAAGAGAAGGAAAAATATGATCTTGGTGAAGTAGTTGGGTTTTGATAAATCGCATAACACATGGATTCATAAAAACGATTTATTCAAATTGTAAAAAAGTTGTACATGTCATTTTCTGTAATAAATATTTTTTTTACAATTTTTTTTCTATAACCTTCAGCAGATTTATACTGAGCACAGCAGCAGTAGTCTCAACAAACTTGTACACTTATTCTACTTTTCCATTGACTAGATACATTACAAATGAATTTACAGAGCAGTGCTCGTCTTTTTTACAATATTTTTCTCGGGCTATGACTCTATACAATACATCAGTGCACTGCAAAAAATATAATTTTTTTATAAAAGTTTGTACAGCGTTGGAAAATAAATATTAACATGTTTTTGCAGCAAACTAAGCAGTACACTGTACATATTTACAAACTAGATACACGGATAAACGGTATATTTCTTCTTCACTCTTACGGTATTTACAAAACATTCACACATTATTTACAGACTTGTGCCCCCACTGTAGGATCTCTATCCCGTCGGGGAAAATATACCGCTTATCATCCGTTCTAGACAGACCCAGTTTGGATATTTGAACTGTATTTATAACATGAAGGGTTGAAGTGATCCTTTGCTGCAGATGGTACCTGGGCGTTTCCCCATGGAGGCAATTTATGTAATCCTCCATCTGCAGCTTTCGAGTGACTGAGCCAGCCATACCTTTAGCCCGTCTAGAGGTCTGGTCTGTCTCGAGCCGGAATGCATAAATTTTTGCCCTTAACCCCGCAAACTCCGCAATCAGGGTACCATTCGCCTCGTCCTTCATAACACCGACTTTTCATTGTGGGACTCTATCCCATAACGGTTGCCGGTGCTATACCCAGACGTGTCGAACTCCTC
Source organism: Vandiemenella viatica (assembly GCA_031002005.1). Lineage (NCBI taxonomy): Eukaryota > Metazoa > Arthropoda > Insecta > Orthoptera > Morabidae > Vandiemenella > Vandiemenella viatica. The sequence continues at coordinate 61,692,599 of JARYHS010013630.1, forward strand.
CCTGTTACGTCGCATCACGTCATAAGGATCACAGTCCTTCACCAAGTAGATGAAGCTGTCTGTATCCATATATAGCAATTTAGGGCTTCTAAACTGTGGAATAGCAAATTCGTAATGAAATCTGTACATCCTCAGTTTAGACGGGTTAAGAATGCACATTCCGACATGCACAGGTTTATTAAAAACTATCCTAGCTTTCGCCATCTCCACGGCCACAAAGTTCTTGTTGAAAACTGTTACTTGCTTAAAGTGTGGTGAAGCTATGTGTTTGCGGGCACCGCGGCGGCCCACCCAAGCTGTACACAATTTCACGTCGCGGTGTTTTCGAACGTTCTCCATAGTTTTACCGAAAATTGAATTGTTCATTAATTTATAAAATGGTCTCTCGAAATCTGTTTTTGCTGAACGGCGAGAACTCGTATTGAGAGATATGTATTGTTGCAACCACGCTGACTGATTGAAAGATATTACCCTGTATTTCGGTCACCTGCATCCCCAAGCCTACACATTGCTGGAGGACTCGGTAATGGAGAACATACCGTACCTTGTTCTCCAGTGTGGTCATCAGCTTTGGGAGGGTAGAACCTTCTGGGGCTTTGTGGTCTGGACATGGCGGCAGGTCTGCTAAAACGTCGTGTTTATCCTGTGGAATCGTAAGATCTGCCTCCAATACGAACCCCCTAGATGAGTCAGCTGCAACGCTCATGATATCTATGCTAACAATCTCTTTAGCCGATAGCCATTGAAACCCACCAGAGGGTAGATACTCCGACATGGCCCAGCCGTCGAAGTACATTATAAAATCTTCAGACGCCTCGCGGTTGTACTCCGGCATGTACCGGTTATTTGCCTTCACATACCTGTGGACGCACTGGCAAATACCTCCGCGAATACCTCCTTCGAGAAAGAGCAGCATGTCGATATCCGTCAGAAGGTCCAGTTCGACACGCGTGCTCCTTAACATAGCCTGCCACGGGATGTGCCTGGGGATGTGAAATAGCGGGCGGGGTCCAGGGTGTACTTTCCCAAACTTACACTCCTAAATTTCTCAAACAGATCTGCAAGTAACCGCACATCTGTGTCCATGTACAGACTTGCATATTCGCCCAAAGTCTTGATCTGGAAAGTCCGCCACACCTTTGTCGCGTGTTCGTAATCTTCATCAGAAATGTGTGACTCCGACAACGAACTGTAGAATTTTGATTTTGGAGGAAGCTTGGCCTCGGTGAGCTTATCCCACGAATCCATATACTCGTAAGGGAAGACACCTTTCCGTTTAACTAATTGGAAGTTCTCGGGGTTGGTGAAATGAGCATTAGTAATGCGCATGTCGCCGTCCTCAAGGGTTCCAACCACTTTATCTAATGGGAGCTGCATGGACCGGTATGAGTCCAGAAACCTTAACGTGATTGAAGTATAATCAATCTTTTTAGAAAAAGAAATATAACGTTCTGTGTTGATGGGAAGCATGTTCATTCCTTTGGAATCGAGTTTTGATAAAGCCATAACAATGAAATGAGCATCATACCCAGAAAGATTGTGAAAGAAAACGGGTATGTACTTTTTAGTCTTATACTGCAAATTGCAGTCATTATGTGTAGCCCCCCTAAATTCACCCGTGATATGACAATGTTCGCGGACCTTGACAGTCCCCGGTTCAATGTCTTTCTCACAGATGTGGCATACCGTAGCATCAGCAAACTTTGCTTCTTGCTCATCTGTCATTACAGGAGGAATGCACTTCTTGTAAATTTTATCAACTTTCTTGGCAAGATCGACGAGTTCGTCAACAAGCCATTTTTCGGGATTTTTTCCCGTGAGGGAGTTGAAACGTGACAGACTAGGTACGCATGGACAAACGACCTGGTATGCGACAGCGGAAGGGACATGTTTCTGAACAAAAGCAGTGTGAGAGGCATTGGGTGGAGGATTGCAAGACTCATAAGGTTGCAATAAACTTTCAAAGTCCGCGAAAACGACGACGGGTACACGCTGTTGGTGTACAAAATCCTTATACTTTAAGGTTTTATTGTCGTTGCCGGGTAAATCCACTCTTACAGAATCAACCCTTGCACAGTCAATCTCGTGGCAGTCCAGGAGATCTTTGTGACCGAAATGTTGCAGACATCTGTCACAAATAAAAATAGCATGCTCATGATCACTTAAAGAAGAACTGACTAACGCCGACAAGTTGTGAATACAACAGTAATGGAATTTTTTCCCACTGCCTTCGGTAATCAACAACATGCTTATATGGTGAACGCGTTTGTCTACAGTGTGATGGAGGGCCCCGGAAACTACATTTTTACCTTTAACCCTTTAACTGCGACGGTTTGCCCGGCCGTTCCCCCGCTGAGTGCTGCTTTGTTTAATCCTAAGCTGTTTACAAGCCCTGGAATGCCGCGTTCGACCGGACCGCTGTGTACGGAATATGTCTGGAGCGTTGTGTGTGACGTTCTTCTGCTGTCGCTCTGAGATTTGAAACCCCAGATACAAAATAAATGCTGTTAATACAATATCTAAAGTTTTTCAATTTAAAGCTCCTCTAAAAGTGAATGTCTGCGTACTTCATATCCAAAATAGATATTACAGCAACTGAAATGTTTTAGTTTGTGAGCGTAGTAATTTATCTGGAGAGAACCTTTCCGAATACCTTTCACAAATTCTGCATATATTTTCCAGCCATCTTTTTGACCCGGGCTATGGACTGCCACTGCCAAGTTAAAAATATATTTTTAATTTTTTTTTGTATATCGTTTAGTTTTAGAGGCATATAAATATAATATAATTATTACTCTGCAGTTACCCATAGTTAGTAATTCTTTTTGTGTGATAAGCCTTGAATAATGGTCAAACACACAGTGATACATTACATGTTCTGCATTCGTTTCTCGACGCACTTTCTGTTTCGAACATACAGCGCATTTACGCTGTATGTAAATACATATTGCAAATCTTTGGATTTGCAATATGAATGAAATTTGGAAAATGTCTCCCAGTAAATCCTTGACAAAATTCTTTATCAGAGCGTCTTCAATGCTAGGTTCGTTCTGTTCTGTGGTATATGTTTCAACAACTTCTCTAAGGGGCGTCCATATATTACGTGAGGTGAATTAGGGGGGGGCCGGCGAAATATTACCAAGGGTAGAGAGGGTCAACGGAAACCTCGCGTGAATTTTTTTGGACTGTAGAGCAAAAAAAAAAGTCTATAAGTGACGTGAAAAACGATGTATTTTCTCGAAAAGTGCAGCTTTGGAAGGTTGAGACCTAAAAAAAAGGTCTCAAAAAGTTTCGAGGGCGATTTCTAGAGAGGGGGGGAGGTTGGCGTCTCACGGACCTGATCTTACAAGACGGGGGGGGGGGGGAGGGGTCCGGAAATCCTGAAAAACAACTCACGTAATTTAAATTTAAATTTATGGATGGCCCCTTACCTGAGACAGATGAAACTCTGCACTGGCATTATTTGTCCGGTTACTACTCGTTGAAGAGCGTGAGCATTTAAAATGCAGTGTTCGAGAATGTGGAAAAAGAACTTTTTAAACCACTTCATAGTGAAAATATAGTGTGAATTGATTCTCGCGTATCTGTTGGTCTCATTGGCAATAGATATCATATGATATTCTGTTAGAAATAACAGGAAAAATGACAAACTGCTGGAATGTTAACCTAATCCACAGTTGTGTCCTGCAGCTTAATCGTCAACCACATGTGGTCAAACGCGTCACTAAAGCATTCTCTTTTTCCATACATTTCGCCCTCACTATCTGTAGCTTCAAATTATGAAGAATTTTCACCTCTTGTGGAGACAAATGGTCATTTTCCACTAGCTGATGTACACGGCTTAGGAATATTACATCGAGATTCTATCGAAGGGTCATCACTGTTATCCATATCAAAGATATCATATTCACCGTCGCTTCTAGTCAGAATCTCCATGATTTCTTCCGCTGTACAAACACGATGGCGTGCAATTTTCTCAGCGAAAACTAAAAGGAAAAGAGCAACACAAATTAGATCGTAGGTGTTAACGCCCAAGTGCCGAATGAGGAAAACAACTAACCACCCCTGGAAAAATGGCTTCATGTCCAGGCCGCTAAGAGGCTAGCGCGTTAACGCGTGCAGAGCACACAGGGACCCGAGCGGCCCGACGTGTTAATACGTCCAGAGCACAGACAGAGCGGCAAGGCGGCGCGTTTATACACGTCTGGAGCACCTGGGCGCAGTAGTAGCCACGCGTGTTAACACGTCTAGAGCAGTCAAAGGGTTAACTACATCCAGACCAAAAACATTTACTGAATAGTCTAGATTTTGCCTCTCGAATTTAGAAATGTCTGAGAGTTTTAGCGGAAACTCAATACCTGAAAAATCGAAACGGTGGTTGGTGAAGGCTTCCATATAATTACTGACTAGGTACGCATGTTTTTTCGGCACCTTTACTTGAGCTGCAAGAAGTGTCCATAAAAAGCAGTACTCGTCATTCTTGTTTTTAACATTGATGACGGCCTACTTTCTACAGATATCAAGTGTCAGAGCAACATAGGAAGACCCTCGGTAGAAAGGTTGAAAATTAGAAATGCTAATGTCGAGGGATTCAATTCTATCGAGAGTTTTGCCACTTAACCGTTCTTGAAAATCACACAATTTTACTCTGAGCTCCGACTTCACATATTTTTCATACCAATCCGACAGGCAAGTGCTGGTTGTGACCTCACGCATTTTAGTTAAGAATCACATACGGGTGGTTTCTAAAGCATTTTCTTCTGTATCTTATATGTGTTAATCAGTCCAACCTGCACCTTTACATATGGGGAGGACCGATTATCCACAATTTCGCGAGGTTTACCGGCCACGAGTTTAAAACAAGCATCAATGAAATTCATTGGATCAATGAAATTTAGAGAATTTGAAATTGTCCCGAAATAAATTCTACTTTTAAATGCACTAAGCCTGTTTTCAAGGACTAAGCACGCAACTGCTGACTCACCCGTCGTTGCTGCAGCATCATGACTGCATGATGGCGTAGAGGCTGACTGGATTGTCCCTGCCCCGATGAACGATCGGCTTGACCTGGGCGATGGACCGACATACTGCCGGCTTGTGCCGGGCGATGGGTAGGCGTACTGACGGCTGGGTCCTGGCGATGGGCTGGTGAATGGCAGCTGGTCCCGGGCGAAGGACCGGTGGACCGGCGGCTGGGCCCCGCTATGGCAGGAGGCAGGTGAGGTGCTGCTGCTGCTGCGGCGGGCGGTCGGCTCGGCCCGGCTGTAGTGGGCATCTCCCACGGTCGCCAAATTGGTGGCGGAAATGCCTCGTTGGCTAGACGTCCGACCGTCCCCTCTGAAACATAAAAAACGAAGAAAAATGTTTTAGTATCGTGAAAGAACATAATTTTGTAGGCATAAAATAATATAGGTAAATTACTGATGTACTGGACTTGCCGATATTCCAGTGTGCTGGTGGTTGCGGAAGAACCCATTGTGGTGGTTGAGTTGGCATCATAATGATCTGCGACTCATCCACGTCAATATTTGGGTGTGATCAATTGCCAGGGCTGATATTTGCTCTTTTTGGGATAGTTAATTCCTGAGAAGAACTACCCTTTCGCTTCTCTGGGCATGATGGTTCATCTGAAAAAAAAAGAAAAAAAACTATTTTAGCAATAGTTATAAGACATGGAAAAATTAATTATCTAGCATGTACTTACTGTAGCAAAAAAGGTCACTAAATGATAGATTGTTTCCATCACCTGCATAAAAAAATAATTAATAAGATAGACTTCAGCAGTATACAGTTTCATAAACCAGTTATATTAAAAAATTATAATTACCGAAATCATCCAGGCTAGTGAACGAGAAATCATCAAAGTCTGAGGCAAAAGAAAAAAAAAACAATTAGAATTAGAATATGGGGAAAAAATCATATATGACTAAAAAAGATATTTACCACAAGATAAATCATTAAGATTTTATAGTTTTATTATAACAACATGTTAGTTAGAACTAAGTACATGACATATTTCATTACTTACCAATATCGCTGAATAAGCTCATTCTCCCAAGATCTTCAGACGACATAGCAAGGAGCGTAGTGTTCCGTCCGGTGATTTAGAGAAGACTGGATAACCCAAGGGAGAGTTCCGCCCTTTATATACACGCTTGGAATCTCGCTGGCGTGGGAACACGACACTTTGCCTGTGAATCTCCCGAGGGATCTAACACTACATTTCTCGTGGTAAATTATAATCCTCCCGGCACGTTTGGAACCTCGCTGGCGTGGGAACATGTCGCTTTGCCTGTTGTGTCTTGCGACATTAATCTCCCGAGGGATCTAAGGCCACATTTCTCGGGGTAAATTATATTCCGCCCGCTGACAGAACACAATCGTAAAATACAGTGAAGGTTGAAAAAATGTTTTAGCCTCTAACACACACACACATAACTTCCGAGGAGCCGAGGTGTACATTCCCCGGTCGACTCATTTAAAATGCAGCCCGGGAGGGGTGGCGCGGCGGAGGGTCGGATAAGGAGATATTTATGAGGGCCGGAGGCGGGCGGTGAATAGGTGCCGCGGGGGGTAGGGGGAGCCGCTCCCGCAGCCGGGCTGCCCTACTTAAAATTCAGGCGCTCGGCACGGCTATTTGAATTGCTAAGTCACAGTTAAAAGGTAACATACATATCTTTTAAACCACTGCTCCGATTTAAATGAAATAAACGCCATTATAATACTGAGAAAAAATACTGACTATTTGAATGGTCACACCCGTAGTACAAATTAAGAACGTAATATTTATTATAAAATAATGAACCGAGGTCTCGAGAATAAAAAGAAAAAGTGAATATTATACTGCATTTCGAGCGTAATCACCTGAATTAGCGTGTAATTAATATTCTAAGACCATGTAATTGAGGTTTTGTACCCTGGCCACATAGGGCGGTTTGAAAAAATAAATAATTACCCCATTTAGACTATTTACGATCCGGGGGTCACACCTGCGTCCATGAAAAGGGACCGACAATCATTAGTATACAATTCACGACCCATAACTTGGGTTAAGAAGTGCCGCGTAGCCTCATTAGCATATTATTCCCATTAGTATACAATTTATGACCCCCATTTAGACGATTTACGATGTGGGGCTAACATCTGCGTCCATGATAAGGGACCGAACCTGATTATCATATTATTTATAACCCGTAACTTAGGTTAAGAAGTGGCACGTGCCCCAGATGATTAATGGCTTTATGATAATAATATGGTAATTAGGGGCCTAGAATCCTTTTGATGGCGCCGACCGGCGGTTCCTCACTACTGAGGAGATGGCCATGACTAGAAGCTGGCACTCAATTTCAGGCACAAGGGTGTGAAAAGATTTTCCTTCGTATGTAAGGGGTCAGAGATTGGAATAAATTACCAAGAAAATTGATGAATAATTTACAAAAAACGTTGAAATAATTTAAAGTTAAAAGTTGTTGAGGGCAAAAGTAGATGGTCACAGGAATGGGAGTAAAATGGGTGTATAGGGATACTGAGAACGGAGCATGCGCTTCAACACATTTAAATTAAATGCTGACAAACTTGTACTGACTGAACAGGGCACAAAGTTTCAGCAGTGGGAAGAAAGTTATTAACTGCCCTTTAGTTCTTATTAAGTTGTTATAGGAAATACCAGTTAAGACCTAACCCTTCAAAAACTGAGGCGTGTACATTTCACCTAACAGATAAAAAAGCTCAACTTAAGTTGAAGTAATGTGGTCGTGTATCGACTAGGAGATCTGGGATTGGTGCTCATCAGCACTTTAATCTCATCTGTGCTTGTAAAACGACGGCCCTTCAATGTTCTCTATGTTTTTGGGAACTGAAAAATGTCACACGGAGCTATGTTTGGCGAATATGGGGTTGGGGCATCATGATAGAGTTGCTACTTGCCAAAAATTCACGAACAAACAACGATGTGTGAGCAGGTGCATTATCGTGGTGCAAAAGCCATGAATTGTTTTACCACAAATCCTGGGGTATTTTTCTGACTGCTTCATGGCATTGAACTTGAAGAGAGTAAGGACCTGTGATGCACCATGCCATTAAAACCGAAGAACATAGTGATCATAACCTTCACTTTTGACCGAAATTGTCGAGATTTTTTCGATTTTGGCAATCCAGAATGCTTCCACTGGGACGATTGAGCCTTAGTTTCGACATCATACCCATAAACTCAAGTTTTATCACTTGTTTTGACACGTTTCAATAGTTCTACATCGATGTTTAGCGATTCCTGAGCAACTTCCTTTTGCTGCTGTTTTTGTCCGAAACTCAACACTTTTGGAACAAATTTTGCTGCAACACGTTTCATAGTCCAAATAGATGAAAAACTTTCATGGCATGAGCCAATTGATATGCGAACATCATCAGCAACTTCTCTACTTGTGGTTCGGCGGTCGTTCATTATCATTTCTTTTACTTTTTCCACGTTTTCATCGGTTATTGTTGTACTAGACGACTCTAACGCTCAATATCTTCAGCGGCTTCACGGTCATTTTGAAAACGCTTATACCCTGGGGCGCCGAATCTGTGGGTGCTCGGGGACTCTAGCACCCATGAGTGGTAAATAGTGGGTGCGGAGCACCCATGAGCATAGACGTCAACAGTAATCAGTAATTGACTTCGAGCGACACCAGTATTACCTACGTCATGCGCCGCTTGGCGAGGCAAGACGTGTCGATGAGATCGCACTTGCTTAGGATGTGAGTGTGTACGTCATGCCCAAGGGAGAATATAAACACTATGTTAGCTGATACCTAACACTATCTGCCTGCCATCAGTCGCGCCCCACTCGTCCGCTGCGCAGCCCGCGCTATTGTGGCCGTGGCTCGCAGGCTGTTTCAGGTGCCTCACTCGTTCTTAGTCGAGCTGGTAAACAAAACATGTGCTTTAAGAGTACGCTGTGCTTGATGTTATCGTGTTTACTTCTGAAAATTGTTAGTTTCGATGGATAAATTAGTCCTTCGAAATCGTAAGCTGAAGAACCCTTCGCTAGAAGCTCTTCTCAGCTTAGCACAGCTCAGCAAGTCCAACCAGAAGATGTTACTCTTATTTCTGTAAATTCAGTTGAACAGAAGAAAAGGCACAATTTTCAAAGTGGCAGACAATTATTTCATGGGTGGCAAAATGATTGATGAAGGTATAGATAAAGGCGTTTGCCATACCCAGGGCCGGCTTTAGGGGGGGGGGGGGGTAAGCGGGTCAAAAGTACCCGGGCCCACCGGCTGATGGGGAGCCCCGAATAGCGATTGTAGGGGCCCTCAGGCCATGAAGCCAAGAATACACCCATTTTCGTCAGCCAGTTTGTAGAGCTAAAAAAAAGTCGCCCTTTTACCTCGGGCCCGAAATTCCTAGCGCCGGCCCTGGCCATACCTGTAAAGAAACCATGTCTAGTGACGTTTCTGCGAAAGAAAACATCATCAAGAGGAGATGAGTACTCACTGAAGGTGGTTTTTCATTATGAAATAAAGCTTTAAAAAGCATGAAAAGCCTGAAGTTCACTGTTGTTGTGTACTGCATAAAGCCAATTTAAAACGCGGCGTCAATATACACTGAATGCTATCAAAAAGTAAACTATATGATACGAAAACAAATCGTTTTTTAGCGACCGGGAGCCTAGCCATAAGAGCACACGAGGTCGAATATTCAAATTGCATTCGCTGTTGAAGCTGTGAGCACAGGATATTATCGAGTTAAACACGGGGCAACAAATATGGGCAGTTGGCATACGATATCACTAATGAAGCTTGTGCAATTTTGAGTGACGAAATACTGCATAAAATAATAAAAGTAGTGCAAAATGCGGTCTGCTATTCAGTTATGGTTGGTAAAACTAGCGATATTTCCAGTATTGAACAAGTCACACTCTTCTTTCGTTACGTGGACGCAAAGTTAAAGTTTAATATACACAAAACTTTTATCGGCCTCTATGAAACGGTATCAACAATATCCGGCAAAATGTATTTGAAATTTTGAATGACTACAGTACTAAGAAGATTCGGCATGAATATAAAGATGTGTAGGGGTCTATATACAGATGGTGCTTCTGATGGTGAAGCTCATACTGCCCTTCAATTGTGGATTAAAGCAAGGGCAAGGGCAATTCATGTGCATTGCACCTTTCACTCGTTAAACCTGGTTTTTCAAGAGACTATAGAATATTTTTTAGCGTTTTGTTTTTGTGCGTGGTTCATCGAAACACCAGGCTTGTTTTGAATCACTACAGGCAGGTAGCGATAAACTTCTCTTGGCGGCCTTTTTGACCAACAAGATAGTGTTGTCGTTTATCTTCCTTAAAAACTATTCTAAACAATTATAGTGTGCTGCTATGGTTTTTGAACGAAACAAAAAGTCTGGAAGATAATACCTGCGCGAAAGCAAAATGGTTTTTAAAAAGTCTTCAATCTTTTGAATTTATTTTTATTTCTGATAGAAATTCCCGTTCGTTTCGAAGCTTTAAACGCAAATTTGCATAAGATTTCTTTCCATCAGCAAAATCTGTAGATAATATTGTCAAACATGTCGTATCATCCCAACTAACTGGAGAAAAGTTTCAAAAACCTTGGAAATCGACTCTTGACTCAGTTTTTATATTGAATGATCTACAAACCAACATTAATATCTCCAAAAATAATGACGATTAATAGACGAATCATCAAGTGAACCGCATTAATTTTCCTCGCGCGCTGACTGACATAAAAAATGTATCTCGTAGTTTTACATAAAATCATTGGCCGTTGCGACCATCACTTTACTAAAAATGATATTACACATTTGAGTAAGGTGGAATTATTTCTTACTGATTAAAATCATGCAAAGCAGCAGTTACGTGAAAGAGTTCCATAAAGATCTCATTGATGTGGGTCGTTTGGCTTTGGTTCATCATCGTATTATTAGCAACTAGCCACAAACCCCGTCAAAAATGACGGGTTTAACGGATTAACTAATTTCTTCTTAGTTGCTTACCTAAATAGAATTGTAATAAAATAAAGCTCAATGTTCTGTAATTTCTCATCCCTTGTGACGTAGCAAAATGTTTCATTGTCTATTTGGTCCAGGTTACGTTTCAGCCTAACAACAATCTTCGCCAATATAGCCGGTAGAAAAACAAAACTTAATTCACACGTGAATTAATATTTTCCCTGTATCACATGTCAATGTCATCATGCATCGATACCAATCATGCATCATGCGATACAAACTTGATCCAAAATCTTCACAGTTTCATACAACTTTCTTATTTTCTATGACGAAGGTCCATATTTTAATGCCTGAAATAATGACCCCAGTGAAAACGAAAGATGCTAAAAATAAATCTTGAAAACCTAAGCTATGTCACGTAATATTATTTTTAATTGTGGTTTACGTAGCACACATCGCAAACAATTTGGAACTTCTTTCATTCAGACCAAGTAATGAGTTCATTAAAAAAAGCTACTGTTAATTAATATGCCATTCTAGCATTACATTTCTTAGCAATTACTTAAATAAATATAATTGTTATAAAATATAGTTCAGTGCAATTCATAGTGCTTTGCTCTGTAAGAAAAGGTTTTCGTTGCTATTCTGGTCCAGGTTGTATTTCAACCTAACCTCTACTGAACTTGCGATAAATGAAACAATACTTTAATCACACGCATGGTGATACATTTCTTTATCGCATTTTAGTGGTAGTAATGCATCACGATATTAACTAAAACAAAAATCTTTACGGGTTACGAATACTTTGACATAAAACGAATCTATTATTAAATAAATCAAATCTACTAATACTTATTATGTCGATTTAAACTCAATACATACTATTATTTCAGTGTTCTGACAATTCACGGCTTAGTGTAATTCCTCGTGCCTTGCGTTGTAGCAAAAGGTTTCAGTTTCCATTAGGGTCCAGGTTGCATTTCAACCTAACCACGTTAACTTCTCGCCAGAAAAACAGTACTTCAATATCACGCTTATTAATGCATGAACTGTTTCGCGTTTTAGTGGCAATAATGCATCGCGATATAATTTTGATCAAAAATCTTCAAGGGTTTTTGCACATTTATTTTTTGTGATTCAGGCTGGTAGTAAAACGTTTGAATGGTTGATACAATTGCTGAACTCATAGGCTCAGTAATATTAGGCAGTGAAAGGAAAGGAAATTAAAATCAACCTTATGAACTTACATTATGCCACGTATTATTGTTCTAAGTGTAGTGTAGGATTGCACAGTTCCCGGATCAACGTGCAACTATTTCCATTCAAACGAATTAATAATTTCAATAATAGGACACAGTTTAAAATATTTTGATATAAACTAAATTATTCATGCCCTCTGCGTTAACGTCAAATGAAACTTGTAATTCTAATCCATGCAAGTTATACTCTAACCAAACATTTAGCAGCACTGATGCTCGAAATACAAAGCTTTTATCTTACAATATCTATGGACAAAGAATTTAATGAATACTTGAATATATCAAAAGAATATTACGTAAATATAAGCATCTAATGATTGAAATATCGATTTTAACGCAATACATACTTTTATTTCAGTGTTCTGTGAGTTAATTTATTCACTGTTGCTTGGAAATGATATTAAATAACGCGCACTCCCACAAATAATATCGTAAAGCGTGACGTCATAGCGCAACGTCATAGGTTGACGTCACCGCGTGACATGACGTAGGTGCGACAACGCTACATCTTGTGTGTTATACTAATAGACTAGCCACAAAGCCCGTCAAAAATGACGGGTTTGGAGTATTCTGGCAATTAATTTCTGTTTACTTGCATACCTAATCAGAATTGTTTTGAAATAAAGCTCAATGTGCTGTAATTTCTCGTCTATTGTGATGTAGTGAAACGTTTCAGTTGTCTACTTGATGCAGGTCGCATTTCAGTCTAACCACAATCTTCGCTAATAATGCGATGAAGATCGATGTGTTAACGTGGCGTAGCTAGGTCAATAAGGGCCCCGGTGCGAAAAGTTTATTTTGGGCCCTCAGGCCAGACGGGCGACGTTATCTTTGCTTTGTGTGCTGGTAGGGGCCCCCTGAACTGAGGATGGGGGCCCTTGAATTGTTCTTTATGGGACCCTGAGCTGTGGTTGGGCCCACCCTCAGAACAGCGAGGGCCCTTAGTGAGGGTTCCTGTGATCTCAGTGGCCCCTTAGGTAGAGCTAAAAAAAAAAAAAAAAGGTCGCCAGTTTGCTGTGAAGGCTCGTGGGCCCTCTAAAAAACTGCGCTTAGGGGCCCCTTGAGGTATAACCGTGGCGCCACAATCTGATGATGAATTCTTGTAGAACTCGACGAAACAAATCGAAAATAAAGTTAAATTTTTTGATATCTTTCTTGGTTTTCGAGATATAGCATGTTGAAAATCAATTATAACTGTGATTTTGGTGAAGTTTCCTCTGGTCCAGGACGTATTTCAACCTAACAACAACCACCAGGAAGAAAATAAACCACATATAGTGTATTTCCACCGTGTACATATAGCGGTTTTGGTAATTTGTTTTTTCTGGTCCAGGTTGCTTTTAAGCCTAACTACAATCTTTGACAATATAGCCGGTTGAAAATCAAAACTTAAACCACACCCGAATTAATACATTCCTTGTATCGCATGTCAATGTCATCATGCGTCGATACCGATCATGCATCATGCGATACAAACTTGATCCATAGGTCGATGTTTTAACGCCTGACACAACTTAAATCCGGCTGAAATAATGACTCCAGTGAAAGCGAAGGATGCTCAAAACAAATCTTAAAAACCTACGTTATGCCACGTAATATTAGTTTTAATTGTGGTTCAGGTCGCACAGATCGCAAACAATTTAGAACTTCTTTTATTCACACCAAGTAGCCTAATGATTTCAGTAAAAAAAAAAAAAAAGGCAACTCATAATTAATATGTCGTTCTAGCATTACATTTCTTAGGAATTACTTAATTAAATATGATTGTTATAAAATATAGTTCAGTGGAATCCATACTGCTTTGCCCTATAACAAAATGTTTTCGTTCCTATCCTGGTCCGGGATGCATTTCAATCTAATCACGTACAAAACTTGCTTCCAGAGAAACAAATGTTAAATTACGCACATATTATACCTTCTATTTCGCATTTTGGTGGTAATAACGCATCGCATAAACTAAATCAAAAATCTTTAGGCGTTATTCCATGTTCCTTTTTTATATTCGTGATTCAGATAAAGCAACTGATAGTTAATATGCCGTTCTAGCATTACATTTCTTACTAATTACTTAAATAAATAAAACAGTTATAAAATAAAGCTCAGTGCATTCCTAGTACCTTACCATATAACAAAAGATTTTCGTTGATATCCTGGTCCAGGTTGCATTTCAACTTAATGACGTACTAAACTTGCCGCATTTATATCGTATTTTAGTGCTAATAATGCATCGCGATATAAACTAAATCAAAAGTCTTTACGGGTTATTTCATCTTTCTTTTTTATATTCGTGATTTGGATAGATACTAACACCTTTGAATGGCTGACACAATTACATGCGGCTGAAATATGGCATCAGTAAAAGCAAAGGAAATTAAAAATAAATCTTAACAGCTTACATCATTCCAAGTAATATCAGTTTTAATTGTAGTCTATATTGATCGCGGACAGTATGGAACTACTTTTGTTAAAACAAAGTAATGATGTACCGTAAGTAACAGAACACTCAAGAAAACAAATTACTAAAAAAAATTAAATTACTTATGCCCTCTTCTCTCAAGTGCCAGTTTTAATAACAATCTATCAAAATTACCGCTAACATTGAAATAATTAAATCTTTTATCTTACGTATTTGTGGCCAAAGATTTTAACGAATTCTTTTACATAAAACGATTATTAAATAAATCTAAGCGGCTAATACTTATTATGTCGGATTATGTCGATTTAAACTCAATACATACTTTTATTTCGGTGTTCTGACAATTCACGGCTTAGTGTAATTTCTCGACCCTTGCACTCTAGCAAAATGTTTCAGTTTCCATTCTGGTCCAGGTTGCATTTCAACCTAACCACGTAACTTCTCGCCAGAAGAACAATACTTCAATCTCACGCATATTAATACATGAACTGTATCGCTTTTTAGTGGTAATAATGCATCGTGATATAAATTTGATCAAAAATCTTCAACGGTTTTTGCGCATTTCTGTTTTGTTATTCAGACTGGTAGTAAAGCGTTTGAATGGCTGACAGAGTTGCTGAAATAATAGGCTCAGTTATATTACACAGTGAAAGCAAAGTAAATTAAAATAAATTCATATAAACTTAATATTTGTTTTAAGTGTAATGTAGGATACACAGTTCCCGTATCAATGTTCAATTATTTCTGTTCAAACGAATTAATAATTTCAATAATAGGACACAGATTAAAATATTTGAAAAATAAACTAAATTATTCATGCCTTCTGCCGTAACGTCAAATGCCACTTGTAATTCTGATCCATACTAAGTAATAATATAACCAAACTTTTCGGAACATTATGCTCGAAATATAAAGTTTTATCTTACATATCTATGTACAAAGATTGTAAGGATACATACTGCCAATTTGGTGCGACTTTTTACAACTGAAAATGCAAGAAAACATTACAAAAAAAAAAGGATTAAATCAACATTTTAAAGGACTGTCACTGATTTTTCAACGTTGGCGGCGTCTAATGACTGTGCGTCAGTGTTATATTTCGGCATTTTTAATCTAATTCCTGGCGAGTTTTCCGCAATGCCTGATCTCAAAATGTGAAGAGGACATTTTGACGAAGCGACTGATACAAATTTCAACAGGTTAGTACCAGTTCTTCGCAGGTCAAGAAAGAGGTACGGTATCCAATACTTCTATATATCAAAAGAATATTACGTAAATATAAGCATCTAATGATTGATATGTCGATTTTGATGCAATACATATTTTTATTTCAGTGTTCTGTCAGTTAATTTATTCGCTGATGCTTGGAAATGTTATTAAATAACCCGTATTCCCAAAAATATCATTGTTTTGAAATAAACTAAATTATTCATGCTCTCTGCTGTAACGTCAAATGCCACTTGTAATTCTGATCCATGATAGTAAAACTCTAACCATAAATTTTCACAACATTGGTGCTCGAAATAAAAAGCTTTTATCTAACATATCTATGGACTAAATATGTAAGGAATACTTCTATACATCAAAAGAATATTAAGTAAATATAAGCATCTAATGATTGATATATCGATTTTAACGCGATACATACTTTTATTTCAGTGTTCTGTTAGTTAATTTATTCGCTGATGCTTGGAAATGTTGTTGAATAACCCGTATTCCCAAAAATATCATTGTTTTGAAATAAACTAAATTATTCATGCTCTCTGCTGTAACGTCAAATGCCACTTGTAATTCTGATCCATGATAGTAAAACTCTGACCATAAATTTTCACAACATTGGTGCTCGAAATAAAATGCTTTTATCTTACATATCTATGGACAAAGTATGTAAGGAATACTTCTATGCATCAAAAGAATATTAAGTAAATATAAGCATCTAATGATTGATATATCGATTTTAACGCGATACATACTTTTATTTCAGTGTTCTGTTAGTTAATTAATTCGCTGATGCTTGGAAATGTTGTTGAATAACGCGTATTCCCAAAAATATCATCGTAAAGCGTGACGTCATTGCGTGACGTCATAGGTTGACGTCACCGCGTGACATGACGTAGGTGCGTAGGTGCGACAACGCTACATCTTGTGTGTTATACTAATAGATTGCACGAACAAAAAATGACAGACTGAACAATGTGAAAAACGGTTATATGTATATAATCTGGTATTGCAAATCTACCCATGATATGATGCCTGAAATCATCAAATTGTTAAAAATCGTTTCAACTATTCCAGTATCGGCATGCACCGCAGAACGATCATTTTTAGCATTACGGAGAAGAAAAACTTATTTGACGATTACTATGGATCAGCAAAGATTGAATGATCGCATGGGAGTGCACGTAACCGATAAATAGCTGATGATGTGGACTTACCAGATTTTGCTGATACATTTATAAATAGAGCTGTATTGTGGCAAAAATAAGTTTGCATTGAAATAGTTGACATTACACAAATTAAAAATATAGCTTCTTAAAAGGTTTATTAATATTGATTTGTCGATCATACAATTCTTAGTAAAACTATGTACATGAAGTACATATATCCAGCAAATAAAAATTATGCTACACACTGTTAAAATAATGATTTCATTTTTATTATTATGACTAGCATTTTCCCGCTGCTTTGCGCGCGTGTCCTTTGGTATAATTTAGAAATTGGTAGTCCTATCATTACCTTCACACCACAATATGATGATGGAGTCTTATAGAGCTCGAGGAAACAAATCGAAAGTAAAGAATAAAAATTTTTATATCTCGCTTTGTTCTCGAGATATATTGGCTCAAATATTACGTAGTTAGGCTGTTAGGCAGTTCTATCATTACCGTGGCGCCAAAATCTGATGGTGAATTCTTACAGAACTCGACGCAATAAATCGAAAATAAAGAATAAATTTTTTTGATATCTCGCTTGGTTTTCGAGATATAGCATGTTAAAAATCAGCCATAGGTATAGTTCCTTCTGCTTTTGATGTTTTTTCTTCTGGTCCAGGCTGTATTTCAACCTAACAACAATCACTGGGAAGAAAAGAAAACACCCATAGTGCATTTCCACCATGTTGATATGGTGGTTTTGGTGAAAAATATTTTTTTTGGTCCAGGCAGGATCTCACCCTAACCTCATTACTTTTGAGATACGATATCTCGAGAACTAAGCGAGATATCAAAAAACTTTTTTCTTAATTTTTCATTTGTCTCATCGAGTTACGTAAGAATTCATCATCAAATTTGGCTATAGCGAAATTTTTCTTCTGGTCCAGGCAGTATTTCAACCTAACTACGTCAATTTTGAGATACGATATCTCGAGAACCAAGCGAGATATCAAAAAAATTTATTCTTTATTTTCGATTTGTTTTGTCGAGTTCTATAAGAATCAATCATCATATTGTGGCGCCACGGTAATGATAGAATCCCCGAAATTGGTACTAACCTGTTGAAATTTGGTTTAATCGCTTCGTCAATATTTCCCCTTCACGTTTTGCGGAGAAGTCGCCAGAAATTAAATTAAAATTGTCGAAATATGAGAGGCTATCTGCGAAATGCTATCAAATGCTGAAATACGGCCTGGACCAGAAGAAAAAACACCAAAAGCAGAAGGAAATATACCTATGACTGATTTTTAACATGCTATATCTCGAAAACCAAGCGAGATATCAAAAACTTTTATTCTTTATTTACGATTTGTTTCGTCAAGTTACATACGAATTCATCATCAAATTTGGCTATACAGAAATTTTTTCTTCTGGTCCAGGCCTTTTTCAACCTAATTACGTCAATTTTGAGATACGGTATCTCGAGAACTAAGCGAGATATCAAAAAACTTTATTCTTTACTTTCAATTTGCCTCGTCGAGTTCTATAAGAGTCAATCATCATACTGTGGCGCCACGGTAATGATAGAATCCCCGGCTGTTATGCTATCTGGACAAGAAGAGTAATTGGAAGTGCCATAGCATTATAATTTGTAATACCCGTTTTTGAATGCATACTTCTCTAGAAAAAGTGTATATAAAAGTAAAAAGAAACATACTCTAGACCTGATGCGACAGATATTTTACTTTTTTTCTGTGGACAAGGAACTGGAAGGAATTCGGCCATGGCTTTTTGAAGGAAGCATCCCGGCATTCGCCTGGAGTGATTTGGGGAAACCATGGAAAACCCAGATCTGGATGCCCGGACGGGGATTCGAACCGGCGCCCTCCCGAATGCGAGGCCAGAATGTTAACCGTTCACCCACCACGCTCGGTAGATATTTTACGATGTGGTACAGAATTAATAGTACAGAACAACCAACTCCAATATGTTAATCACGCCAAATATAATATGGAACTAAAAAACAAAATCTTTCGCTATCTAACCTAGGTTTCTAAATATCTTAATTCAAATTATTCCTAAATTCATGACACAGAGGGAAATATTACTTCTTGTCCAGGTCGCACATCATTCTAATAATATAGCCTTTGACATAACGTATCTCTAAAACTAAATGTCTCGTATTGTTGCATAAGAATGCTCGTGGCCGCATTTTAAAAAATTAACAAAACCTTTGACACCCGATATGGCTGGAAGTAAGCGAAATTTCGAAATGTCTCGCCTTAAAAAGACATCGTAAAATTGCGGTGCCACTGAATTTTTCTTCTGATACAGGCCACATTTCGACCTAACCACACAATCTATGGTGATACCTACTATTTCTCCAGAACTAAGCGAAGTCTGAAACTTCTTATCGAATTATATAAAAATACATCATCAAATTGCGGGGCCAATGAAAATTTTTCTTCTGGTACAACCAGTGTATTATGACCAAAAAATCAAGCGAGTTTAAACTATCAAAGAAACGTTAAAACCACAAAATATGTACGAATCATGTAAAATAAGTCAAAATATGGATAGGTGCATACTTTGTTATTATGCAACGAATATGCTTTATTAAATAAATCCGAGGAATTTATTCGCATTCTTGCATCTTGAAAACTTCCAGCATTGTTAAATTCGTTGTTACAGAGAGCGGCGTGATTAATGAATTGATTCCATGTTTCTGCCGTCAAAAACTAATTAGCACATTATAGTTCCAACTCTAAGGCGATAAAAGCTACAACTTTACAAAATTAGGGGTATGATGGTTATTTAATAAAAAGAACAGTTTATTCTACCGACTGTGGTTTGAACAGCAGCTAAAATTTGTAAACACTTTCCTTGTGCGATATAATTACGGAATATTTGCACATAAGAAATACGTACCGTTACCTGTTAATGTTTATTGTAGGAACTTTTCTTCGAGAAAAAAATTATTTCTGCATCCATATCACACATTAGCGGTCTTCATTAATATTGTACGGCATTCAGCGAAAATTTAAAAAAACGTGTCGTACCAGAGACAATGTTTGTTAACTGTCAAAGATGTTAATAATCACGGCGACTGTGCTTAGAGTAAATTATTTATTAATGACGCTTGATACATTTGAGTCTCATATTCAGTTAATATTAATGTTTTAAATTTCGGATAACAGATTAGATAAATAGCCGAAGTCAAGGAACGAAATGTGATCCTAAAAAAAGAGATTGTGATTTCATTGTCAGTTTTTCGGCTCGAGCGCAACGCCAGGGTCCCAAGAAGTAAATGTGCTATAGGTCTGAAATTTACTACACACGTTCCTAAGTGCATATTATTTCATAAAACGGTGCATATGAAGCCGTCAAGCATATGAAAAATGCATAAAGTTGTTTGAAATATGGGTAGCTCGTTAGAAGTAATCACGCAATAAATGCACGTTATTAGCTGTTAATATTTATTCCACGTGTTCTTAAGTCTTCATTATTGGATAAAAATTGCTTTCCACCTGCAAATTGCCTACACTTGATAAGAAGAAAATCATTAACATTTACAATTCATATGTGTGTGGCGTCATATTGGATTTCAATGCTGAGATATATTGCATGGCAGCCTACCTTCCAGGGTAAAACATGGCGCTACCGTAACGGATGTTGGATACAGAGAATTTAAGTTAGTTTAAATTTTTGATAATCGCAGTTGTGGTTAGGTTGAAATGCAGCCTGGACCAATAGTTAAAAGTAAGAAACACGCAGAAAAATATCAACATGTAATAACGTGGGCGGTAATAACATTTATTGCGTGATAACTTGTAACGAGCTACCCATATTTCAAACAACTTTATACATTTTTCATACGCTTGACGGCTTCATATGCACCGTTTAATGAAATAATATGCACTTAGGAACGTGTGTAGTAAATTTCAGACCGATAGCACATTTATTTCTTGGGATCCTGACGTTGTGCTCGAACCAGTTTTTCTGCAAGGAGTGAACATTTCAACTGCAGTGTGATCCATATATTATAATTACCGATCTAGAAATGAATTTAAATATTTTAGACCTCATTCGGTACATAAAAGTCATTAGCTATTTCGGCAGATTTTGATTTGGACCATTAGCTGTAAAAATTTGAAAACACCATCCTAATTGCTGCGGTAGTTTCTGTGCGGGTCCAGTTCAAATAAAGAGACACATGCAGCTTTCTTACAGACTTATAATAGTATAGATAAGTATCCGTTGTTTATTGTTAAATCTAAGATTTTCTACGTATCTTTTTTTCCCCATCTCCTCTGTATATTAATTACTAGCTGCACCTGTGACTTCATTCACGTAACGATCCTTGCGGACACAAATCAAATACAATAATAAACTCCTGATTTCTAATAGAAAGACACAAATTATGGGTTATCTATCTATTACTATCATAAGGTTGAAAATCTATAACTTTGTAACTCAATCATGTTATAAAGACAGAACCTATTTTAGTGAAATTAAGTTTGTTTTTTGCCCTGGAACAGAATTTAGAAAATGCAAAATCTTTCTTTCCTACTCTGCCTGTGTGTTCTCTTATTACTTGAAATCTACTGGATGGATTTAGATGTGATTTTCACTATTATGTAATACTATCTGATGCCTGCGACGTCGTTAGTAGTGTTATATTGTCTTAGCTAGCCAGAAACCGGGAAAACCCGTGACGTCACAAGATGGCCGCCCCGTTAGTTGTTTGGCCGGCCAAGATGGCGGGGACCGGTAGTTCTTTGGCCGGCCAAGATAGCCGCCGTTAGTTCCTCTACCGGCCGCACAGATGGCACCATCTCCCAAGGGCTTAATTTCTTTGCCGTTAGTTCTTTGACTGACTGGTAGATGGCGTTCGGTGGCAGTATTTCCGGCGCGCTCTGCGAAATGTGTACAATTCCCACTCGGCTGTTTGCTTATCCATTAAGCGTGACGAAATGTGTACTCTTCGCGTCGGCTGACTATTTGTGTTCTGGCAAGATGCAAATATTTCAGCACAGTAAAATATTTTCTTCGGTTCTTAAGCGTAAATCATTGCAATTTTACTAAAAACAAAAAAAAGTCCACATCAACGGATATTACGTGAACAGACATCGGTAGCGTTGGGGCTAGGTCACCGGTTCGAGTCCGGCCGCGGTGTTTTTATTGAAAAAGCCGTTCCAACTCGTCAATTTCAAAATCAAAATTTTAGTTTCCATACCTAGAGAGGATACCTGCCTTGAATAAAAAATAAGTCGAAAAGCATAAATGTTTCCTTTTAACGTTCGATATGGGGGGAAAAAAACCGTCATAAACTCCAGATATAAATTCTATGTGTACCTGTTTTCATGAAATTATTTAGCGTTCTTGCCTCGCATTCGGGAGGACGGAGGTTCGAATCCCCATCCAGGCATCCATGGTTTCCCAAAATCACTCCAAGTGAATGCCGGGGATGCTACCTTCAAAAGTCCATGACCGAATTCATTCCCATTCCCGTCTCAAAAGGCCACGTTGTTAGAGAGACGTTAAAAAAAAAATTCGACTGCCGAGGTGCAAAGTATCCCGGTTTCCGATAGATGGCTGGCATGCAGGGTGACTGCCGCGTTCTTGCCTCGCATTCGGGAGGACGGAGGTTCGAATCCCCATCCAGGCATCCATGGTTTCCCAAAATCACTCCAAGTGAATGCCGGGGATGCTACCTTCAAAAGGCCATGACCGAATTCATTCCCATTCCTTTCCCGTCTCTAAAGACCACGTTGTTAGAGAGACGTTAAAAAAAAGTACCTGTTTTAGCGTTCTGGCCTTGTATTCGAGAGGACGGCGTTTCCGGGCATCCAGATTTGGGTTTTCCATGGTTTCCCCCCAAATCACTCCAGGTGAATGCCGGGATGCTTCCTTCAAAAGGACATGGCCGAATTCCTTCCCATTCCTTGCTCCCCATCCTTTCCCCGTCTCAAAAGGCCACGTTGTTAGAGAGACGTTAAAAAGTTTAAAAAATGAAATTATTGTGATAAAGTATAGCAATACCACACATACGTTATTCCTTTCAAAATTCGTAGCCTCAAAAACCCATCAATGGTGAAATCCTTTCATTGAAACCGAGAGACATTCACCGACGAAGGTAGGGAAAACCATAAAAAAATTCCGCTCATCGAAGCAGGCAGACATTAAAAATTAATACACCGACGAAGAGACGGGAAACAAACTCAATTAGTCACACCATGTTGGATTCGTTATGAACAATACAATATAGCTCACGAGTGTCACCTACATTCCGTGTATTTTAAAGGATGTATTAAATTGTGTGTAATGAAACACAGACACTTTTTGAACTCAAAGAGGCATTGAAGGAGTTTACTGATGTATGTAAGTGTGACCTCGATGAATTAATAGCTCCTAAACTAAAGCAAAGTTATCGATTTGAAAACCAGTTTCTTTCCCTACAGACATTCCAGAAGTGAATACATGATGTCAAACCAATCAGGCTGTAATTTTTTCAAGCCTATTTCTCAACCCTGTCTTTGGACAAGAGGCCACTTGAAAATATTTGTGACAAAGCCTTTCCCACACCAAGGCTAGGAAAATCAAAGTTTCCAGTTTGACAATGGCAAAACTCAAGGAATGGAAACATCAGTACGACTCCTTATTTCCCTAATCTTATCTCTGTTGCCATTGGTATAAAATATTTCATTGCACTCGTAATTGTTGCCACCAAGGTCAAACCTTTGTCGTCTGTCAATCCAGACCAATCTATGTATCAATTCTGTTATGCTTTCGTAAGCAATCACAAATTGAGTGTCCTTAGCTGCACTTTGTCTAAAATTCCAATAAATCCCTTGTGATACATCAGTGATTGACACCTTTAACTGTATTTTACAGCTCAGCACGTATGTTCCAGGAATGAAATACCGTCTGTTTATCTTACTAATTTCACCCCTATCGAATCGAAGTACACGAGTCCTATGTAATAAAAATCGAGTCACGCTAAGCACAGAACATGTCTGAGACCATCGCCTGTGACCAAGGTGGAGATATAGAAAATTTACCCACTCCCTTATGTGCCGGCTCCTACTGATAGTCTTTTACGCACTATTCCTAATTCTTTCACCAAGATCCACCCCTAGCCTCATCGCCAACATACGCCCAGCACTTCGTCAAACCACCTTCTGTTTTCCAATGATTCCCTGATCAGTTACAGACAGGGTTACCTTCTGTTCGTGCGTTAAAGTAAACCAAAAATTGAAAATTCGCAAAGTCTTCTCCTAATCAGTAGCCAGGTACCAAAATGTTCACTTAAGGTGCTTCTACTGCAGTTTTCCAGGAAAATTCACCCCTTTTCCAGGAAATTATTTTTCAATAAATCAGGACCCAGGAGAGTTCTCCATTCGGTTTAAAATGTTCCCATCTAACGCCAACCTTCGGATTCAGGGCCAAGTGTGACATTTGTTTGTAATTGCATGCTTCGTTCAAGTAACCACGATAAAGTTACCATAATGCTCTTAGCTAACTGATAGTTTCTTGGTCATCAAACAGACATCATAACCCACATTTTCATAGAAGATCCCCACACATCGACAAGTATCCATAGGTGCAGACGCTAGTTCTATTACGCCTAAGATAGTGCTCACACTTGAACTGTCGTAAATTGTTAGGTCAAAGTGGGTGTTTAGATATTTTATCCACTCAGACCTCATCACCTAAAGTCTAGTGCGAGATTGTGGTCATGGTCAACTTATGCTCCATACACCACTCAGAATTATTCCACCAATATCCATTCTAACAGCATTATACGCCACCTACAGCCCCTCAACACTCTTCCTATCTTCCAATGACATCCATACTACACCACACAAGCAATGGTCTGACTGTGGGTTTGTACCCAAGTCCTTCGATTCGCTGGTACATCACCCCTCTCTGTTAAATTATTTTTATGTAGTGAGAATCAAAATTCACATGCCAACACAAACGGCAGTTAAGTGTAAAGAGCACATCGAAATGGGAGATTGTCTAAGCCCTGCAACAATGGTTAGAAGCACACGTTGATAATTCTATAACCATATATTTTAGACTCAAATCCACATAGGAATGACACACGCACACACTTGTACATGCATACAGCAAGGTCGACAGAACTAACAGCAAGCATCACGGAAACGATGAAGTGGGGGGCAGAATTGTCGTTACAACTGATTAACTGGACAGAACTATCGTTACAAAAATCATCAGACAGACGAGTTACTTACGCTTACATGCACAAAGAGAGACGCAGATACACATGTCCAAGACTACACAACTACCGGTACCAAACAAAAAAGTGGTGTAGTACTCTCTTGCCTCATGACTGGCTGAAAAACAGAAGTCTCCTTACATATCATCAGCCTGGCGAGATAGAAGGTGTGCAAAAGATGACATATTTTCACCATAAACCTAAATGTTTATACCATAAATAGTGTTCATCGCGCCCCAGTTGATTATATTTACCATCAACACGTCTCTCCCACACCGCAACCCTTTCTACCATTCAGTAAAAAAGTGACGCAGGTACCATGAGTTGCAATAGACACTTGACTATCAGATCTCACCCACAAATCCATACATCTCAATACACTAGCACAAACAAACATAAGTGGAGGGACAGCAAAATCATTCATCCAGACAGACGTGTTTATAGAAGGTATTACCATATTTACACATACAGACACAGAGAGAGACGCACACAGACACATATATCCATGCCTACAGCGAGCTCAACACAACAACCAGCCCAATTATGGCAAAGAAAAAGTAGGGACAGAACCCTCATGGCTCAAGACTGACCAAAAAAAATCATCATTAACATGTGTTCCAAGTAACAAACTCCTCACATCAAAATCATATCATTTAACTTACACTACAGACCTCTCTGCCATTCAGTATCGTTGGTAATATGTACAAAGCTGTTCACATGATCAGCACCACCTCTATCCCACGCCACAAGCCTTTTCTGCATGTTCAGTAATATTTGTCCGACGTACCACGAGTATCAGTACGCACATGGTCATCAGACAAATATCATAACTCACATACTCATACTAGGTCTCACACACAAACATAACTGACCAAAAAACCATCAGACAGACGTTAGAGTGTGTGCAATGGATGACATGTTTTTGCCATACACCTCAGTACTTATCACATTATCAATTAATTACATCAACACATAGGTAGCCAGTCATTGTGAAATCTCAAAGTCGAGTAGAATCCTATCGGGATAGACACACAACCACATAGAAAGACACACACTCACATGTCCATGCATACACACAGTTACCATACATCACCACACACATACACGTAACTGGAGGAAAAGGTCTGAACACCCTAGGTCCAGACTGAATAGCTACAGGATGTGCGAAATATTTCATTTCTTTGCCACAAACCTCGGTGCTCATCATACCCAAATGATTACATCTACATAGGTGGCCACTGATGGAAACATCTCAAGTAGACTCCTACCACCATAATTACACACATAACCACACAGGAACACTTTCACACACATATGTCCATGCATATACCACAATTTCATAAGTTACCACATACATACAAGTAACTGCAGGAAAGGGACCCGACACACGACGTCCACACTAAGGTGTTACATGATAGGCAGATGATAGCATGTCTTTACAATACATCTCAGTGCTCGCCACACATACTTGATTTTTAATGTGCCATCAGTATAGCTGGTGGCTGGAACTAAGCTCTTGGCAATGTTTGCCCAAAAGTCATTTGTTAATAGCAGCTCATCAAAGACAAATTTTGGGTGAACCTGCCCAGGCAGGCGCGGCGGGAGGTGGCCACCCTTCCTCACAGCGGACGCGTACATCGTGTTTTAGTAGGTCGGTATACCGGCGCATATTACCGCCTCGAGCGCAAGGAAATTCCGGTCTTGAGTGCGGTCCTAAAAATGCGGTTACCGGTAGTAGGTCCCGGTCGGAAAACTCCGGTAAACCATCGCGGTCCGCGCTTTTAGACCGGCGTATTACGGTATTTCTGTCCGCAGTGGGGTAGGGTGGCCACCTCCCGCAGCGCCCGCCTGGGCAGGTTCACCCAAAATTTGTCTTTGATGAGCTGCTATTAACAAATGACTTTTGGGCAAACATTGCCAAGAGCTTAGTTCCAGCCACCAGCTATACTGATGGCACATTAAAAATCAAGTATGTGTGGCGAGCACTGAGATGTATTGTAAAGACATGCTATCATCTGCCTATCATGTAACACCTTAGTGTGGACGTCGTGTGTCGGGTCCCTTTCCTGCAGTTACTTGTATGTATGTGGTAACTTATAATTGAAATTGTGGTATATGCATGGACATATGTGTGTGAAAGTGTTCCTGTATGGTTATGTGTGTAATTATGGTGGTAGGAGTCTACTTGAGATGTTTCCATCAGTGGCCACCTATGTAGATGTAATCATTTGGGTATGATGAGCACCGAGGTTTGTGGCAAAGAAATGAAATATTTCGCACATCCTGTAGCTATTCAGTCTGGACCTAGGGTGTTCAGACCTTTTCCTCCAGTTACGTGTATGTGTGTGGTGATGTATGGTAACTGTGTGTATGCATGGACATGTGAGTGTGTGTCTTTCTATGTGGTTGTGTGTCTATCCCGATAGGATTCTACTCGACTTTGAGATTTCACAATGACTGGCTACCTATGTGTTGATGTAATTAATTGATAATGTGATAAGTACTGAGGTGTATGGCAAAAACATGTCATCCATTGCACACACTCTAACGTCTGTCTGATGGTTTTTTGGTCAGTTATGTTTGTGTGTGAGACCTAGTATGAGTATGTGAGTTATGATATTTGTCTGATGACCATGTGCGTACTGATACTCGTGGTACGTCGGACAAATATTACTGAACTGCAGAAAAGGCTTGTGGCGTGGGATAGAGGTGGTGCTGATCATGTGAACAGCTTTGTACATATTACCAACGATACTGAATGGCAGAGAGGTCTGTAGTGTAAGTTAAATGATATGATTTTGATGTGAGGAGTTTGTTACTTGGAACACATGTTAATGATGATTTTTTTTGGTCAGTCTTGAGCCATGAGGGTTCTGTCCCACTTTTTCTTTGCCATAATTGGGCTGGTTGTTGTGTTGAGCTCGCTGTAGGCATGGATATATGTGTCTGTGTGCGTCTCTCTCTGTGTCTGTATGTGTAAATATGGTAATACCTTCTATAAACACGTCTGTCTGGATGAATGATTTTGCTGTCCCTCCACTTATGTTTGTTTGTGCTAGTGTATTGAGATGTATGGATTTGTGGGTGAGATCTGATAGTCAAGTGTCTATTGCAACTCATGGTACCTGCGTCACTTTTTTACTGAATGGTAGAAAGGGTTGCGGTGTGGGAGAGACGTGTTGATGGTAAATATAATCAACTGGGGCGCGATGAACACTATTTATGGTATAAACATTTAGGTTTATGGTGAAAATATGTCATCTTTTGCACACCTTCTATCTCGCCAGGCTGATGATATGTAAGGAGACTTCTGTTTTTCAGCCAGTCATGAGGCAAGAGAGTACTACACCACTTTTTTGTTTGGTACCGGTAGTTGTGTAGTCTTGGACATGTGTATCTGCGTCTCTCTTTGTGCATGTAAGCGTAAGTAACTCGTCTGTCTGATGATTTTTGTAACGATAGTTCTGTCCAGTTAATCAGTTGTAACGACAATTCTGCCCCCCACTTCATCGTTTCCGTGATGCTTGCTGTTAGTTCTGTCGACCTTGCTGTATGCATGTACAAGTGTGTGCGTGTGTCATTCCTATGTGGATTTGAGTCTAAAATATATGGTTATAGAATTATCAACGTGTGCTTCTAACCATTGTTGCAGGGCTTAGACAATCTCCCATTTCGATGTGCTCTTTACACTTAACTGCCGTTTGTGTTGGCATGTGAATT
Source organism: Vandiemenella viatica (assembly GCA_031002005.1). Classification (NCBI taxonomy): domain Eukaryota; kingdom Metazoa; phylum Arthropoda; class Insecta; order Orthoptera; family Morabidae; genus Vandiemenella; species Vandiemenella viatica. The sequence goes on from JARYHS010013630.1 coordinate 61,721,564, forward strand.
TTGATTCTCACTACATAAAAATAATTTAACAGAGAGGGGTGATGTACCAGCGAATCGAAGGACTTGGGTACAAACCCACAGTCAGACCATTGCTTGTGTGGTGTAGTATGGATGTCATTGGAAGATAGGAAGAGTGTTGAGGGGCTGTAGGTGGCGTATAATGCTGTTAGAATGGATATTGGTGGAATAATTCTGAGTGGTGTATGGAGCATAAGTTGACCATGACCACAATCTCGCACTAGACTTTAGGTGATGAGGTCTGAGTGGATAAAATATCTAAACACCCACTTTGACCTAACAATTTACGACAGTTCAAGTGTGAGCACTATCTTAGGCGTAATAGAACTAGCGTCTGCACCTATGGATACTTGTCGATGTGTGGGGATCTTCTATGAAAATGTGGGTTATGATGTCTGTTTGATGACCAAGAAACTATCAGTTAGCTAAGAGCATTATGGTAACTTTATCGTGGTTACTTGAACGAAGCATGCAATTACAAACAAATGTCACACTTGGCCCTGAATCCGAAGGTTGGCGTTAGATGGGAACATTTTAAACCGAATGGAGAACTCTCCTGGGTCCTGATTTATTGAAAAATAATTTCCTGGAAAAGGGGTGAATTTTTTCCTGGAAAACTGCAGTAGAAGCACCTTAAGTGAACATTTTGGTACCTGGCTACTGATTAGGAGAAGACTTTGCGAATTTTCAATTTTTGGTTTACTTTAACGCACGAACAGAAGGTAACCCTGTCTGTAACTGATCAGGGAATCATTGGAAAACAGAAGGTGGTTTGACGAAGTGCTGGGCGTATGTTGGCGATGAGGCTAGGGGTGGATCTTGGTGAAAGAATTAGGAATAGTGCGTAAAAGACTATCAGTAGGAGCCGGCACATAAGGGAGTGGGTAAATTTTCTATATCTCCACCTTGGTCACAGGCGATGGTCTCAGACATGTTCTGTGCTTAGCGTGACTCGATTTTTATTACATAGGACTCGTGTACTTCGATTCGATAGGGGTGAAATTAGTAAGATAAACAGACGGTATTTCATTCCTGGAACATACGTGCTGAGCTGTAAAATACAGTTAAAGGTGTCAATCACTGATGTATCACAAGGGATTTATTGGAATTTTAGACAAAGTGCAGCTAAGGACACTCAATTTGTGATTGCTTACGAAAGCATAACAGAATTGATACATAGATTGGTCTGGATTGACAGACGACAAAGGTTTGACCTTGGTGGCAACAATTACGAGTGCAATGAAATATTTTATACCAATGGCAACAGAGATAAGATTAGGGAAATAAGGAGTCGTACTGATGTTTCCATTCCTTGAGTTTTGCCATTGTCAAACTGGAAACTTTGATTTTCCTAGCCTTGGTGTGGGAAAGGCTTTGTCACAAATATTTTCAAGTGGCCTCTTGTCCAAAGACAGGGTTGAGAAATAGGCTTGAAAAAAAATTACAGCCTGATTGGTTTGACATCATGTATTCACTTCTGGAATGTCTGTAGGGAAAGAAACTGGTTTTCAAATCGATAACTTTGCTTTAGTTTAGGAGCTATTAATTCATCGAGGTCACACTTACATACATCAGTAAACTCCTTCAATGCCTCTTTGAGTTCAAAAAGTGTCTGTGTTTCATTACACACAATTTAATACATCCTTTAAAATACACGGAATGTAGGTGACACTCGTGAGCTATATTGTATTGTTCATAACGAATCCAACATGGTGTGACTAATTGAGTTTGTTTCCCGTCTCTTCGTCGGTGTATTAATTTTTAATGTCTGCCTGCTTCGATGAGCGGAATTTTTTTATGGTTTTCCCTACCTTCGTCGGTGAATGTCTCTCGGTTTCAATGAAAGGATTTCACCATTGATGGGTTTTTGAGGCTACGAATTTTGAAAGGAATAACGTATGTGTGGTATTGCTATACTTTATCACAATAATTTCATTTTTTAAACTTTTTAACGTCTCTCTAACAACGTGGCCTTTTGAGACGGGGAAAGGATGGGGAGCAAGGAATGGGAAGGAATTCGGCCATGTCCTTTTGAAGGAAGCATCCCGGCATTCACCTGGAGTGATTTGGGGGGAAACCATGGAAAACCCAAATCTGGATGCCCGGAAACGCCGTCCTCTCGAATACAAGGCCAGAACGCTAAAACAGGTACTTTTTTTTAACGTCTCTCTAACAACGTGGTCTTTAGAGACGGGAAAGGAATGGGAATGAATTCGGTCATGGCCTTTTGAAGGTAGCATCCCCGGCATTCACTTGGAGTGATTTTGGGAAACCATGGATGCCTGGATGGGGATTCGAACCTCCGTCCTCCCGAATGCGAGGCAAGAACGCTAAATAATTTCATGAAAACAGGTACACATAGAATTTATATCTGGAGTTTATGACGGTTTTTTTCCCCCCATATCGAACGTTAAAAGGAAACATTTATGCTTTTCGACTTATTTTTTATTCAAGGCAGGTATCCTCTCTAGGTATGGAAACTAAAATTTTGATTTTGAAATTGACGAGTTGGAACGGCTTTTTCAATAAAAACACCGCGGCCGGACTCGAACCGGTGACCTAGCCCCAACGCTACCGATGTCTGTTCACGTAATATCCGTTGATGTGGACTTTTTTTTGTTTTTAGTAAAATTGCAATGATTTACGCTTAAGAACCGAAGAAAATATTTTACTGTGCTGAAATATTTGCATCTTGCCAGAACACAAATAGTCAGCCGACGCGAAGAGTACACATTTCGTCACGCTTAATGGATAAGCAAACAGTCGAGTGGGAATTGTACACATTTCGCAAAGCGCGCCGGAAATACTGCCACCGAACGCCATCTACCAGTCAGTCAAAGAACTAACGGCAAAGAAATTAAGCCCTTGGGAGATGGTGCCATCTGTGCGGCCGGTAGAGGAACTAACGGCGGCCATCTTGGCCGGCCAAAGAACTACCGGTCCCCGCCATCTTGGCCGGCCAAACAACTAACGGGGCGGCCATCTTGTGACGTCACGGGTTTTCCCGGTTTCTGGCTAGCTAAGACAATATAACACTACTGTCGTTCATGTTTGTTTTTATTTAATTTGCTTGAAACCCTAAATATTTTATGGATAAAAAATAGCGTATGTTATTCCATGCCAAATCAACAACCCGCCATTGATGTTCTCTTTGCAGGTTCAAAAAAAAAAAAAAGTGTCATCAATTGGGTATGAGCACCCACGAGGATTTCTAAAACTCGGCGCCCCTGCTTATACCATTCGAAAACCTTGTTTTCCTCATAGTAGATTCACAGAAAGCAATATTTAACGTCGCTATAACTTTGTTGCAGTTAATTCCATTTTTATATCAAAATTGAATGCAAATTCTCAGATATATACAAATAAAGGATTGCCGACTCTATCAAAACACGTGTTATCCTTTTAACAGCTGACAAGAGACTAAACATCAAATATAGCTCAAAATGTATAGATACTTGTAACACATGTTTGCCACCTCACCAACGAAATAACCGTACCAATCGGACTACGTAATATAACCCGCGAAATTTCAAAATTTCCGTTACTTTTTTAACACACATCGTATAAGAATCACTAGAACTTCAAAATGGAATTCTCCTCACGAAACAACTTGTTGCGCAAACTAGTAAGATCAGAGTGGTACAGTTAACCATAAATCATTCGTACATTAGCAATTGCAGAATATGCGTTCCCAGTTTGGTACTCATGATGTCTCGGTAAACAGACGGATATGGCCCTCTATAACACGTATATGCTGCCAACGGAATACTTGAAGCCTACTACAGTTGACAGGCTTTATCAGATTTTAAGGATTGACCCATAGTATTCGAAGAGAAGTGGCTGTAAACAAGGAGAGTACCAAAGTAGAATGGTAAGGCACTAATCATCTATACGGCCATGTTAGGAGAAGCTTCCAGCGAACATTACGGAAATTGAAGAGAAACCACTCTGAAAATAGTGCTTTTACCGATTTTCCCCCGTTGTGACTTGATTTAAATTTCCACTAAATAATTTTATGTAATTTCTTCAACTTCTCAATGACAAGTAGCTTCTCTAATAAATTTAGCGGTGATACACTTTTACTTTACTTTTATTTCGTCTAAACACTTAGAAAAAACATACAAAATTTTTTACATTAGACTTCTTTCCGAAAATTTAAAGCACATTACAATAAACTAATGGTGTAAATTTCATATTAGCACTGTTCTAAGCCGGATTTCCAGGAAGCGATTATCTTGAGTTTATATAGAATTCTAAATTATATTAAAGCGCCAACAGCACATTCTAGAGCGCTAATAATAATTAGAACAACAATACAAATCATATCATTTTAGGTACACATATTAACAAAGGTTTTGTTTTATTACAAAGCAGAGGGTGAAGTTCTGTTTACGGCATAATGTGTAAATACTGTATTGACTCAATTTGTTCGTCGTATATATATAAATAAATCCATAGCCAATAAATTATTTATATGCACTTGTGATGATTGGGAAGTTGAGGGAAAATTAACAGTATAATTTTGATTGTCAGACGCGATATGATTAATTAGTTAAGGCGTTTCAGTGTTGGCCACTGAACCACTATGGTCAACAATAAGATGACTTTGTTGTTTTTCAACGGACCTTACTGCACGTCCACACAGATGTTGCTTGTTCGTGTAACATGTTCCGTCATGTTCCTCAATGTTTCCCAATGGTCCTCATTGCTTATGTCAACAGAAACAAAAGTTCCTTGCAGTTGACTGTTTTCAAAAGTAAAGATGAAAAGAAATATAAGAACATTGGTAAACATGGCCGTGTTTGAAACTGTTATTAGATTGATATAAACAGTTTGTTATGCTTTCCCTCAGTTGTTTATGTACTGCTGGCTACAAAAATATTCGAGTGAAAATTTTATACAATTTATTGAATTTTTAGAATGAAGAGATAATTTGAATCATGATTTTGAATTAGTTATTAACCATTTCAACTGAATTTACCTATACGTGGTCTTGGATAATAGATTTAATAGCATCTCAAACTTGTGGCACAATTTTGGATATTGCTTGTTTGGAGATACGAAATAGGTACAGAAAAGAAGTATATGAACCTCCAGTAGCTAGAAATATTGAAGTCTGCAGTGTATGGAAAGATATTGGAGTAGGTATGAAAAGTAGTGCATGGAAATGAACAGATGACCATGACCACAAGCTGGCACTCGATTTCAGGCACAAGGGTGTGGGAAGATTCTCTTTTTTAGGTAAGGGTGTCAAGGATTGGAATGAGTCACCAAGAGAAATTATGAATAATATACCGAAAACATTGAAAGAATTTAAAGATAAAATTTGTAAAGGGCAAATGTAGGTGGGTGCAAGTTAGGGGGAGATGGGGTTGTAGGGAAATTGACTCCGAAGCCTGTGCTCCATTGCAATTAAATTAAATGTTCCATTCAGGGCGGTTGCTATCGGAAGGTTAGGTGGTGCCGTGCACCGGGGCCCTCAAGCTCAGGGGTAGCTCAGCCTACGCCACTGGTTCCATTGGAAATACATTATTATGGCCCTGTACATGGGCGCCGGCAGAATTACTTTAAGGGAGGAGCATCTGTATCTTTTTTTATACATTATATATAACACTTATTACTTATTAACTAAGCTTGCTGAATTTATTGACAAGATGTTGAACAATTTTGGACATTATTATTCAAACAGTGAAATAATAATAAATTTTTTATTTCTTTATCTTTTTCTGTGTATTTTCTTTCATAGCAGGGGGGTGCACCTCCCTCCCGACGCCCATGGCCCTGTATTTTGTTTTTGAATAAACGGTTCAGTTTTGGAAAGTAATCATTCTAAATCAGTGATACTCATTCGAATAAAGTTTTTGACGTGTACAACTTTATCCTTGTAACAGATCGTCTTATTTTTTCTTGAAAGAAGAGCGGTCTGGTAGCTTAGTGGTTAAAGCTATCTTTTTTTTTGGGGGGGGGGGGGGTCCGATCTCGGTTTGAAATCCCGGTGGGATCAGGATTTTTTTAGATCTGAGTTTTACCGCAGAAGCTACGCCAGGACGTCCCACATTAAACTGTAGGTGCCAGGGCAAAGGAACTGGTCGTCCTACCTCTTGATTCACTGGCTTAGTATGCCTCTTTCAGGCTGATTCTAACAACCTTCGGGTTGAGGACTACAGTAGAATGAGGCCTTCGACTTCATGTTGATTTATCTCCAAAAGACCTGGTCTCATCCAGCATTTAAATAATGTAATTTTATTTCGCACAGAAAACTAAAAATTGTTTCTCTTGGTATAAACCAGTGGCGGATCCAGGATTTTGTTTTGGGGGGGGCTAGGATTTGGTTTGGGGGGGCTTGACTCGGGGGAGGAGGGGTTCACCGACAGAAATCTCACAGTAGTGTGGCAGGACGGACAAAATGTCACGGGCCCCCGGTCTGAGAGGGCCCTCGCCGAGAGCAAAAGAAAAGAAGAAAAAGGTCTCCCATAATTTTGGGTGCCCCGGTTTGACCTCTCCCCCTAGATCCGGCACTGAGGGAGGGCCCCCATCAGATAAATTTGCCACGGGCCTCAGCGGTATAATTACGCTACTGGTATCTAATAACAGACCGCAATAGTTAGCAACAAGACGTTCCTCTGTTGAGGGCGCGCTTTTACGTTGTCGTTCCATTCCATTTAATGAATATAAGTCAATCAGCCTTTTCCTTGCGTAGTCGGTGAACGAAAATAGATTCTTGATGTTTGTAGAATTGGTTTATAAAAATAACAATATTTAATTAAATTGCAATGGACTACACGCTGGTTTGCTGCCCTTTTATTTCAACAGGGCATATATATTTTGTGTTGAGATTTCTGTTCGGTGTTGTCTTAATTCGGTCTGGTAAATTATTAGGTTATATATTGTCTTTGTTAATTTTTTATTACGTTTATGTAACCGTGTAATCGAAATGTAAACGCGTTCTGGAATGTTGTTCAAGTAAATGCATCAGGCGTGATTTCGAAGCAAGGTCTTAAACAATGTTTCCAATTCTATAAAAAAATATTTACTCCAAAAGCTTAAGTCAAAAATCCCTAAAATACCCTTAAAATTTTGTTTGTAGATTTAGATACCTCCTATTATTTTCATCGAAGAACATTTACAGTTGTGACATCGATAATCCTGTGGAAAGGCCGTATGGGACGGCAAATATTGAATATAACATTGTATAACGTCACCTGATTCACAATGAAAGAAGTTATAACAATGTAAACAAACTACTTAACCTTTTAAATCAGGATATGTTTCCTACGTCTGGTACTTTTGACTTTATTTTTTTTACTTCACTTTATCTCTATTCTCGACACACAACATCGTAATTAATTCAACCATAAATAAGTAAACAACAATATCAACATCGTTGAACGTTCGTTGTTGCCTCAACAAACAACATCTTTCCATAGGTAGCCAAAACATTTCTGTCTATGGTAAATACTGAATACTGAGTCTAAGGTGACTTTAAAAAAAAAAAAAAATATGGACCAGAAAAATAGATATTTTTTGTGATCAGAAAAAAAATATACAGCCATAGAGAAGTCTGAATTCTTGAGTAGCAAAGTACGATATTTGATGACGATATGTATTCAACAAATAAATACATAAATACAAGAAATCAAAACGTCCCTAAAGACTCCCCTAAAATTAGAAGGCTCATAAAAATATCATTCCTTGTGTACACCCCACAAATTTAGGGGGTGAACTCCTGAGCTGGGCCCCTGGTCTTGAAAAAGTATGCAAGATCTTTGTAAAAAACCATGGCGGGTATGGATACAAACAGTGCATAATTCAGAACAACTCATGTATAACCTGTTTATTTTGCCATTATTCTCTCCAGTTTTTTAATTGTTTAACATTTGCATACGGGAAATAAAAATAAATAAGTAAATGTGAAAGAAATTTAAGATTATTAATTGTGATCGTGTTCTCACTTCTCCGTGAAATCAAGTGCTGGTTTATAGTCACTGTCTTCTCTTACCATTTGTATCCCATCCGCAATTCTTCACCCAGCATTTAACCTCTGATGATCTCTCTACCATTGTTTGCCCTTGACATACAAAAACTACTGTTCTTATTTTCTTCTTCTTTTCCAGTGATTATAAACCGAGACAAATGTCAATGCTTGAATATGGTAGTGCAGTATGGGACTCACATTTTCAGTATCAAATACAGGAGTTGGAAGGGGTGCAAAGAAGTGCTGCTAGATTTGTTTCTGGAAATTTACGCAGTAACAGATATGATAAAAGAGCTGGAATGGGGTCATGGCAAGACAGGAGGAGGGTCTTCACCCTCCCTCTTCAGGATCATGGGAGTGTACAAGGCGTATATTGGTGAAGAAAAATGGAAAGATATTGGGGTGCCAATTAAAAGTAATGAATGGAAGGGAAAAGATGACCATGAGCACAAGCTAGCACTCGATTTCAGGCAAAAGGTGTAGGAAGATTCTCTTTTTAAGTAAGGGTGTCAGGGATTGGAATAAGTTACCAAGAGAAATCATGAATAGTAAGCCAGCGACAGAAAAATTTTATGAATAATTAAAAAAAAACGTTTGAACGACTTTAAAGTTAAAATTTGTAGACGGCAAATGTAGGTGAGTGCAGGAAAGGGAGAAGATGGGTGTATAGGGACATTGCCACCGGAGGGTGCGCTCCATTGCAATGTAATTAAATAAATAACAAAATTACGGTAATTTCATCATTCAAATTTAGCTCCCTACCCCCTTCCCCCCCTTTTAACCGATTTCAATTGCAATACTGATGTTCAAAAGTGGATCCATACCGTCCCACCAAATAAGAGCCAAGCCATTATTTCACTTATACATTTCCCCGTTCCCCGCTCCAAAAAATGTGTGACATTGAAACTATTATGGCCCTACTGAAATTATCAGTTAATATGCCAAGACGTGTGTCTTCCATCAGGAATACCTCCTAAACCACGTCAATACGTTATACCTTTATTTTGCTGCGTCTGCATTGTAACGAAATGACGAATATGGGTTATTCCGTGCATTTTTATATGAACAATATAAAAAGAATAATCAGAGAGGCTTGTCAGCATTTGCTGGAGCTCTCACATAGTCCGTCGCCATGGAGTCGCGACAGCCAGGCTGGTGCATACACTGGACAGACAGCCTCCCTTGAGTAATGGGTTCACCCAAGCAGAAGACCGCCCGCTTTGGGAATTTCTCTCGCCTCAGGTGAACTGACTACCGTTGACCTATACGCCATCGGACGTTACGGAAGGTCAAAATGTTCCGAAATTTTCCGACTGACTCCATGATTGTGCTTGTATCCCGAAGTCGAGTTGACCAATCGTTTCAGCTATAAGGTGCAGAAACCAGTCAACAGCGAATAATTCTCCGCCCATTTCTAATTCGTGGGAATTTCTCTTTAAGTTAAAAATTGCTCTCTGGAAAGAGGCGTAACTACCATGAGCGAGGGAGAGGATCGTTTATGGCGGACGCGAGAGAAGTGTACTGCAAGTCCAAACCTCAGAATGAGAGGTTGTACTTAGCATCTGACCCCCTAGGTTGGAGCTACTGGAGCCAATTCTTCCAAGGTTGGAGATTGTTCTGCCTTGACACTGAATCCTCCGAGGGTTCAAAACGAGCGTACTGTGGCAGTGAGGTCGCTTGGCAATCAGTTAGTACGTTGCTTGAAGGACGTATTGCCCTATCCGCTGTACCTAATAAGCTATAGCATTTGCGTCGTCGAGGAACGCCTATCGCCATCACGGTAATAATTCTACGAACAGTACAGTGTGGTGCTTACATGCAGTCATTGGGTACAGCCAGCGTCGGCCTTAGTCATTGCGAAGCCCCGGGCGGCAGATCTTTGTGAGGCCCTTGTCCTTTGTACAAAATATATTAATCGTAGGTATTTCTGATGATCAATGATAAATGCAAACATCATAAAATAAACTGAGTTTTAAAATATTATATTAAAAAGAGTTATTAAAAGTTAACAAACATAAAGATGAAAAATCATTAAGCATAAACTGAAGTACATTAAGTCCTTGGAAGATATACGCACAGGGATTTAAAAATGATGTTTGCGCCTTTTCCTGAAACTAAAATATTTAATAAAAGTACAAGAAACTAACGAATGAACTATTTCATTTTCAATTCAAAGAATAGAAAGAGCTGAAAATTAATATTGTGTCATCGAATTCCTCAATTATGTTTTAATGTTTTTTAACCATAAAAAAATTCTTTCTGTGGACGCAACTGTATTACGTGTGGTGGCAATAATTCTCGATACTACTTCGATAGTGGGGTACACTTCAGTTAATGTTTTTTCTGTTTTTATGTCATCTCTGTGATACCGCCGTCGTTTTCTTCATACAGTTCTAGTCAATCAATATCAGATGTTTCCCATGCTATTATACGAATGTGACAGTCAATAAATCTAATTAAGAAATTTTGATCAGTTAGTAATTAATACATACTTTACCATCAATTAAACAAGTTTATTGTTTCACTAACAGCTTAAGATAAAATAATTTTTTAAAACATAAACTTTAATTAACTTGGATAGCTGCGCGAGGCCCTGGACGTTTGCCCTGTTCGCCACCCTCCAAAGGCCGCCTCTGGGTACAGCCTTGTAACGACCCTCCAAAGGAAACTTTGAGTGACAGAGTTCTTGCCTCCGACAGTTATTGAGCTAGTTAAGACAGATTTCAGGAACTTTTCTATAACCACTCTTGGTGGATAATTTAAATTATCCTGGCACCCGGCAATTTGCAATTTAATGTACTTCATGTTAGTATTGTATTTGATTTTTGGAATTAATTCCCGATTGTTGTGAAGGGAACTTTTCATTCAAACCAAGTGTGAATCGTTTGTTGTCCAAACGGAATTAATGATGTTCAATTTGTTTCATGATCACTTAGTAATGTGGTAGTGCTTAAATTTTGCCGTTTGTTTATCAATGTTGGTAATTGTAAGGCGAGGCTTTGCAGGTAGCTAAACATAAACATTTCGAGTTAATGGTCGGTTCAGTTTAACCAGATGTCATGTGAACATAGCCACCACCAGCTTGCACAGTGCCTTCCTGACAACCTGGGTCCATGGCCTCGTGAGGTCTGCGCCACACTCGAGCCATACCATTAACTCTTTCCATCTGGAATCGTGACTCATCTGACCACGCAATCTTTTTCCAGTCATCTAGGGTCCAACGAATATGTTCACCAGCTCAGGAGAGGCTCTGCAGCAGATGGCGTTTTGTTAGGAGGCTTTTGCTGCCATATCCCAACAACGTCTAATTTCGCGGACATATCTGTCAACGTTGACACCACGACATAGATGACGCTAAGTAGATGTGGTCGGCCACTGCGTTGTCCACGGCCGGAAGTAATGCCAGAAATGACATATTCACGAGACACTCTTGACATCCTAGATAGAGAGTTGAATTTACGACCAATTTTCGAATTGCAATGTCCCATGTATCAAGCTCCAACAAACAATCCGCATTCGATGTCTGTTAATTTCATGTCGTGCAGACATAATCACGACAGAAAACCTTTCACACGACTCGCGAGAGGACAAACGTATGCCCACATTTGCACATATATTCCGCGGTGCTACGACTATATGGATATTTGAATCTTCCTATTCCATGACTTTTCGTACTTCAGTGTATTATATTTGAGTTAGTCTACTATTAAGTTTATTGGTCCAGGAATCATAGCGATCCATCCTCCGTTAATTTATTAGTTGTAGTGTTCCAGTCTTTACTTAATTTTAATCATTACCCATTCCTATTATAAAAGGCAACGTCTCTGTCTGCAGTGTTAGTACGCACATAACACGAGGATGACTTACACGATTTACATGCGTTTTGTTTTTAATTTGTATATTTAGTGGATATTTTATTTCACCAGAAATAGTAAATATTTATGGAAAGATGGTTCAAAGAGTTTATTACGCCTTAGAAAGAGAATTGTATAAAGCCAGTCAAGATACTGTTAACAGAAACAATACTTTTACATTAAATAATGTGTGAAATAGTGAAACTTATCGCGAATCAGAATAATTACGTCACAGATATAATAACGATCACCAAAAATTCTGAGAATGTTATTATTATTATTAATCACTAATTGCGATGGAGCCAACGCTCCGGTTGCAATTTCCCTAGTCATAGCCCTATTTCATACTTTTTTAAAAAATTCTTTTAAAATTGGAGTGTTAAATTCCTCTCCTATTTATTTTTTCGATTTAAAAATTTCAATTTTAAATTTCTTAAGCATTTTTGATAAATTATTCATCAATTCACTTGGTAATTTGTTTCAATCCCTCACATCCTTACCAACAAAAGCGTCAGCTTGTGGTCGTGGTAGCCTTTCCCCTTCCAAACACTATTCCTAATTCTTTGATCAATATCCTTCCAAGCCCCATCACCAATATATACCCCATACATTTTCAGCACACTCTTCACCCTCCTCCTTTCCTCCTGTGACTCCCAATCCAGCTTCTTTATCATATCGGGTACTGACTGGATCCCGCAATAATTTGCACAAACAAATATAACTGCTCTTCTTTGCACACCCTCCAACTCCTGTATTTGATAACCAAAATATGGATCCCAAACTACACTACCATTTTCAACCAATGGTCTGACCAAAGTTTTGTAACATAATTCCCTAACTTCTCTGGCACATCCTCTCATCACCCTCTCCAGTAAATGAAGGATTCTATAACTTTTCCTACCACCTGCCCAATATGCTCTGCCCAGTTGAGTTTCTCATCAAACGTTATCCACACTTCAAGATTTCAACAAGCAATTCTGACCAAACCCTGTAATCATAATTAACCTTTAGTTTTGTATCTGTTTACCTAATAAGTTGACTCTTCTTGGCTCTTATCTTATTCAATGTTGGCCTACCCATTTAAATATTCTATCCAGGTCACCCTGCAGCTGTTCTATCATCTGTAAAATAGCTAAATTTTGACCATAACCCATCAACACAGTCATTCGTTAGAATAATGAACAGCAACGATCCCAATACACTACCCTGTGGCACTCCCATATTTGTTACCACCTCTTTTGATAATGTATTTCCTACTCTAACACTTTGCTTTATGACTTTTAAGAATTACTCAACCCAGCAATTAACTTTTTCATCCATTCCAATAGATTTCAATTTATTTAAAACCATTTTATGGCTCACTCTGTCGAATGGCTTCGAAAGATCTAATGCCACTCTTGTGAAATTCATCTGAAATATCTTGCATATATCCCACCGTCTGAGATTCACATAAATATCCTTAGCTAAAGCCATTTTGTCGATCTGCAAACCAGGTTCTTTCCTCATAAACATTTCTGACATAGTTGCATATCAATCACTCCATCACTTTGCCTATCGCTAATACCAGACTAATTGGCCTGTAATTTTCAACCCTATTTGTAACCCCTCCTTTATGAACCAGTACTATTATCTCTCTTTTCCAATCCTCGGGTAAGCAGCAAAACTCCAAACTCATTTGAAGTAAAATTTCAAGGTAAGGTACAATATTGTATCCCACAATCTTTAATAAATCTGTAGTTCCTTCATAATTTACAAACAATTTTTATTTACAATTTTGTAGTTTCCTTATTTATACTTTTAGGAAGACTCTCCTCTGATTGATTCCCTCCCATTACAGGATGATAGTCCCTAGCTGTCTCACTAAACCAGCCACTCAATATCTCTGCAATTTTAAAATCCTTTAGTGCATCTCATTTGATAAATGAGATTTTACATTAAAAGAGAATCGTAAGTTGTTCTTAAATTTTACATGCCTTATTCCAAGTTCGTAGCAAGTGGTCAGTTGAATCAGCTTACATCATCGTATATTTATTACATTAGTGATTCCGTTCCGAACGAATATTTTAAACAAATTAAGTTCCTATAATTCGTTACTATGTCGCCTTATTAGAGTTGCTATTATGTACCCTTAAATTAACTGAGATGTGTACACTGCCGGTTATTTTAATCGCTATGGTTCTTGATATCCCTTAACGATGTCTGATGTGATAGGGTAAATAAAGAGAGGAAGGAAGTGTCAAACAAGAAAGAAGTTAATAAGTACACGAAGATGCGCACGTTTTTACAACAATTAAAAATACTTGTCTCACCTCCAACTCATCGCCAGGAGCACAGACGAAAGCAAATAGATTTTACGCTTCGTCGACATCGAGGTCATTAAATACGGGAAAGGGGGATCAAGGAATGGTAAGGAATTCGTCCATGGCCATTTGTCGGAATCAATCAAGCATTTGCCTGGAATGATTCCGGGAAATATTTGAAAACCGAAATCTAGATTATAAACACTCAGTCGTTAGTCAGCCGTCAGAAGGGGTGAAACACATGTCTGTTGTATGCAAATCACAAACTACATTTCTTACAGATAGGGAAGCAAAGGTGTAGCATTGCACGTGCTGTTTACAGCGTGTATGATATCATTAAGCGGTACAAAGTACTCGAGTGACACAGCGACTTTGAGAGTTTCATTTTTATCAGCTGCGAATCATTGCGAGCAAGAAGCAACTACTGCGTTCTCATTTTGGTCTTGCTGGGGAAAAGTAAGTATTGTAAGAGCACATCAGTGTTTCAGATGTTTCTGGCATTACTCTCTGCTTAATATGTGTCTTCAATGTTCAAAGATATGCTGGTGTTGATCCAGTAGCTTGTGCTTTTAAAAGAGGAGCCCATTGTTTTATATTACCTCTCGATTTATATGGAATTTTTAACTTTGCCAGTTGTAACACAACTGCTAAGTATCGTTACCCAACGGCATCACTTTAAACCCTTGTCTAATTAAAAAAAAGGTTAATCAACTATCGTAATTCGTTATTTTAGTTTAGTCCGATCACGAAGACATGCAACATAACTGGTCCTTTGTCACAATACACGTGATCTCTCGTAAAGTTGCTTTTTGATGATATCTTAGTAGAGAGTGCAGATCTAATCGCATCGCAGTTGTAAAGCCGCATCATGTTGGCCGAGTCGTCAGCAGCGGCAGCATACCTGCAGAAAGATAGAAATTATTCACTCTGTTCGCCGCAGCCTTCAGCCTTCGACGCCATCAACAAGGGAGTGTCCATAAACTACGTGGCTCCGTCTAAGGGGGGGGGAGGGTTTGGCTGGAAAGATACGCTGAATTACTTGGAGGGGGGGTTTCCAAGCCGAGCCACGTAGCTTCTTATTGATATTATTTGTCACAGTTAAAATAAGGTACAGAACACACAACAGCGCGTGAATATTTATTTCCGTCATTTAACTATCTCCGAATGTATTTTACGATAGTCTGAGAAGAGAAAAAAATTACAAAACATCTTCTGGAATCAATTGGGAAAAAAGCTACGTGGCATGCGGTGGGGGGAGGGTGGTAGAGACAAAAGCCACATCGGGCTGCGGGGTGGGGGGAGGGGGGCTTAACAGGAGGCCAAAATGGAGCTACGTGGTTTATGGACGCTCCCCAAGGGATGTTATAAATGTCTGCAGTATTCGGAGTGGCTACAGATTGTTTTCACTCGGACGGGTCGACCAGGGCCGGCGTTAGGGGGGGTTAAGCGGGGCAAAAGTACCCGGGGCCCGGGCCACCTAAGGGGGGGCCCGCCGGCCTGGGTGCCTAAATAAATATAAATCAAACACAAATTGTAAAATCTGCGCCAATAATTTTGAACATTTTTGTATTAAAATTTTCTGAATTTACATTAAAAAAAAAACAAAGTGTAAAGTAAATTTTTGGGGGTGGGGGGGGGGGGTGGGAGCCTAAGATCGCTTACCCGGGGCCCGTGAATCCTAGCGCCGGCCCTGCATGGTGTACGAGGGACTGCGTATTTAAAGAGTGCTAACGGAATTGAGAAGGTAAAAAAAAAGATAAAGCGGTTCCTACAGCTCCGAAGGATTCGTAGAGGTAGAGCTCCACATTCCCATTACAACCATTGGCACATCCCTTGTTCAAATCTTGATTAGGATAATATTGTTTTTCGTGTTTACGTTCTGTTTCGTTTCTGTTTGTTGCTTTACCTAGTACGCTCTAGATGATTTCAAAGATTTTTAGAACACTTTGGTAGGAATATTAACCATCATATCTCCGACACTCCTACGGAAACCGACATACAATCACCACAGTGCACGCTGAGAGGCTCGAGGCTATTATCACATACAAACCACAGTGGTCTGTGCTAGGTAGTTGTGGCGGCAAAATGAAATATAACGACACTCATGTCTTTGGTCAAAATATGAAAATGCTTTAGGTCGACCACTTTCAACAACCATTTCAACCACACACCCACAGCTACCAACATTCAACCACCATATCGCACGGTGGGAAACTCGAGGCTACTAGCAAACACACACACCAGTGGCCTATGTTAGATAGTTGTGGTTGCACACTGATATACAGGGACACACGCGATATGAGATTTAATAGTAGCAAAGGGGTGTAATGGTTTGGGAGATGTTATATTAGCCTCTTCCTATCTCTCCTTCAGTTGGGGTACCCAATTTGCACGGAATGGTTCCCAGTATAAGCAGTCACCCACTGCATGCCAAAGGTCTCCTGAAAGGAGCGGTCCAGAGCACCCTCTTGCCCTTTGGGTTAGAATGACTCCTAAGGTGGATGAATCAGAAATTAAAATGGCATGGCGTTGCTGAAGGCAACTGGAAGCCACTGCATTAAAGACCCAAAGGGAATTCTATGGCCATAATCCTCTCAAATTACGTATGGTACGATGGCTTCTTCCCGAATAAAATATTCCGGATGTAAAATGGTTCCCCAGTCGGATCTCCGGGTGGTGACTGTTCAGGGAGGAGCCATCAGATGGATAGAGACATTCTATGAGTTAGAGCGTGGAATTTTAGAAGTATGAATAGGGCTGGTAGATTATAAAACTTAAAACGGGAGATAGAACTACTTATGTTAGATCTCATTGGAATTAGTGAGATTAAGTGGAAGAATGCATGGGATTTCTGATCTGGGGAACACACAATAATTAACTGTCAGAGGAGTTACAGGTTTAGGAGTTATTATAAACAAGACAGTAGGGAAACTGGTGAATTATGATTAACAGACTAGTGATGGAATTATTTTGATGAGGGCCGAAACTAAGCATGCTTCAGTTCTGGCCCTGCGTTCGGGAGGCCACCGGTTCGAATTCCCATCCCGGCATATAGATTTGGGTTTTCAATAGTACATGTGCATATGCCATCGTCAGAGAAAGATGATAATCAATAGAGAAACTATACGATAAAATTGAATAATTAATACAGTGAGTTAAGGGGGAATAAAATCTAAAAATCACGAGTGATTGGAATGTGATCACCGGAGAAGGTAACGAGGGGAATGCTGCAGGGAGTTTTGGTCTAGGAGAAAGAAATGAGCGAGGAAGCATATTGTTAGAATTTTGTGAAAAATATAAACTTGTCGTTGCGAACACACTATTTAAGAACCATGCACGAAGGATATACACTTGGAAACGCGCAGGGGATATATGTAGATATCAGCTAGATTATATCATGGTCAAAGAATGAAAATCAACCTCTAGACCAGGGGTGGCCAACCCAAATGATCTCGTGGACCGCATATAAAATTATATATCCCCATATTAGATTTAGACCCACTACAGACTTTTTTTGGAGTAAAAAATTTAAACGTAATGAGTTATTATGATTGTGTTTAGTATTATTCTTACATGTAAACACAGATAATATAATAATAATGATACTAAATGCGCATTTGAAAAAGTATATAATACTAAAACTGATATATAAAAGATATATAAATGAAATAAATTTTGAAAATATGGATGCGCAAATAATACATTTTTTAATACATTGGTTTTTACTATTTTGGCTATTATAAAATAAATATATATTGTAAAAGTGTGATGACTCTCGCGGTCAAGAAAAAATATTCAAAGCAGGCCGCATGAAATATATGCAGAATGAATTGATTGGAAGTGAAGAATTGAAACAATCTGACATGGGGAACGTTTTTTAAATACCTGAAGTGTTTTTTTCTCAATTTTGGATTCCCCCCTCCCCCTTGGTGAGATTTGATAACATGTGCAAACTGCCGGTCGTAGATAAAGTAGTTGGGGCCTGTAGTAAGTTCAAACAGAATGTTAGTTCTGGCCCTGCATTCGGGAGGACACCTGTTCGAATTTCCGTCCGGGCATATAGATTTGGGTTTTCAATGTTAAACTACGACACTCCCACCACCCTCGGTCCTTCCTATATTGCGCCAACCTTTTAATCTCATCATAGCCCTTACAACACACATCTTCTGTAGTTTATAATATTGATATGAGACTCAGAAAGAAGTTTCTAAAACTCTATGTGTCGAACACAGTAGTTTAAGGTAGCGAAGCATGGAATTTTACATTTGAAAGACGGCTTAAGCAAAACAAAAATACTTTTATTGCGCTTGTAGATTTAGAAAAAGCTTTCGATAAATGTTAGGTGAGACAAGATGTTCAAATTTTGAAAGGAGTTAAGTCTAAAATATCGAGATAGAAGGATACTCTATAAACTATATAAGAATCAAGTAACCATAATAAAAGTAGAGAATCGTAAGAAACATGCGTCAGTTAAAAAGATGTGAGGCAAGGTTGTAGTCTGTCCCCATTAATATTCAACTTGTATGTAGAGGAAGCAACAAAGGATTTGAAAGAAAAATTAGAATGGGGAATAAGTGTTCAAAGAGAAAAAATCAGTATACAGTACTACGATTTGTTGATGACATTGTCTTGTTAGTAGAACAGCCTAAGAATATTGAGAAGTTACTGAATGACTGAAGGAAGATTTTGGACTAAATATAAATCAAAGCAAGACAAAAGTGACGAAATGTAGCAGAAATCATACCAATAATAGTATATTAAATTTTAAAAAATAGGATCGGATGCGATAAAAGAATTAAGTAAATATTGCTACTTGGGAAGTAAAATTACAACTGATGGCAGAAACAGGAATGATGTTAAAAGCAGAATAGCACTAGCAAAAAAAGCCATAATGAAAAAGAGAACTTTAGTTTCAAATACTGATCTATGTGTTGAGAACGGCATGGCCCAGCGCTAGGATTCTCAGGGTCCGGGTAAGAGTTCTTACACGGCCAACTAAATATATCTTTAGTTGGCCGTGAGTTCTTAGCAGTGACGTAACAGGTTGGCAAATTCAACGGATGATGCCCTCCCGCAGGGCATATGGGCGACCCTTTTTTTATGGTACCGAAGCGTGGACTCTAGGAATACCAGAAAGACGGAAAATTTTAGCATTTCAAATGTGGTGATATTCGTGTATCCCACCACAGATAAAGTACGAAATTATAGGTGAGGAAACAAGTTTGTGGAAGAGTCTTACAGAAAGAAGAGACACATTTTAAGACATGAGGGATTGGTTAATTTGTTAATGGAGGGAACATTGGAAGGAAAAAACGAGAGATAGACAAAGATTAGATTATATGAAGCAGATAATTGAAGAGTAGGGTTATTATGTGATAAAGAGGTTAGCGCAAAGCCGCAATATAGGAAGGAGCGAGCGTGGTGGATGAAGGGCCGGCGTTAAGGGGGGAGTAAGCGGGTCAAAAGTACCCGGGCCCCACGAGCTGATGGGGGGCCCGATCACCGACTATAGGGGCCCTCAGTCCATGAAGCCAAGATTATGCCCATTGTCGCCTGGCCATTTTGTAGAGCTAAAAAAAAAGGGTCGCCCATTTTACCCCGGGCCCGAAATTCCTAGCGCCGGCCCTGGGGTCGACTGCTTTGAAAGTTCGGGAATTCTAGTGGCGGCTCCCACGGATACAGACAAGACGCATTGCGCATGCGCAGACAGCCTGCCGCAGCCATTGATTCACAACCTGCAGGGCTGCAGATACGAAACAGTCGCAATATCCAGCTTCTACTGCGCAACAGCTGATGTCGAATCATAATGCATGCTGTGTCATTCAACACTGTTGCTGCCGAAACATAATACACATTACCTCACCATAACCGAAGGTATTGTTGATATATGATGAGGAAAGAAGTCAGTAATTGCTGATTGTTAACGAAATATACTGTAATTTTTTCCAAATGATTTTGGAAAACCTTTCAAAACATACATCGTGAGGGCGAGACAGTGAACCTATACGTCTTGCCCAGTGGCAACTAGTTATTCGGTCGACCGTTGTAGCTGGCGAAGACAGCAAACTGTCTGTTAATCGGACGTCCTCTAAGGAAATGTTAATAGGAACATTCCGATTTGTGTAAACGTCTAACGTTACTAACAGTTTAGGATGATAAAGGAGCTGGATTATGAGTTGCCGGAGGGAGAAAGGCGGGTTAAATGGGAGTTGGAAGTGTACGAAGGGTAAATTGGCGATGCGCCGGTCTCGGTAGCCTAGGGGCTAGCGTGCTAGCTCCGCGTGCCAAAGGTCGCCGATTCGAATCTGGCCGCGGGCATGGATGTTAAGTGTTGTGTGTCTGTGTGAATGTCTTGTCCGTCCTGTGGTGTCTATACTTAGGAATCATAAAACGTACTGGAGAAACTAATTCACATGAAGAGATATCGTAAACACATTGAGCTGGCTGAATGGCTTAGTCGCCGAAAGCCATAAAAAAAAGGAAAAAAAAAAATTGGCGATGTTGTATGAATGGATATTAGGAGTGGTACGATGATGGCCATGACCACTTGATTTAGGGCATAAGGGAGTGAGCAAAATTTATTTTGTTGCGATCAGGAACCGTAATAAATTACCAAGGGAAATGCATGATTTGAAAGAATTTAAATATAAAATTCGTAAAGGACAAACCTAGATAAGTAATAAACTTGCTCTCAAAATATTTAAGATAAAAAAAAATACGAAATGAGCTTGTAGGTGTGGAGAAATTGCGCTAGGGCGTATTGAAATCAAAATACAGGCACCAAGGACATTATGCATTTAGTAAACAGTCTCTCAAAGGATAACAGTATTACTGAGAAACCTGCTTCATTTGTTTCTAGAACGAAGAAATTTGTTATCGCGCATCAGGAATGGATTTCCGAATAGTTGACATTACGCTTTTGCTCCATAATGAAGTTTCATACACTTTACTACGTATCCCGCTACTCAATGAAGCAGTAAAATACACAGAAATTATGATAATCGTTTACACCCTGTCTCCTGACCTGACAAAACAACTGCAACAAATGAATTTCAGGAACTCGCTCAAGAGATCTATGGCCCGAATTCTAACATTACTGTTCAGCTACTACCTAATAAACGGGAGTGATCAAACACCTAGAAGAAAGCAGACTCGATAAGCTTCTGCAAATATACACGTTCACACCTACTATTTTTTTTTTTTAAATGCTCCATCCCCTCCTATCATGTGCTAACCTTTTTATCTCAACATGCCCCTTACAGACCACGTCCTCAATTATCTGTTTCGTACGTTCTAATCTCTGTCTTCCTCTGCATGTCTTACCTTCGACTGTTCCCTCCAATAACAAGTTAACCAATCAGTGGCGTAGCTAGGTCAACAAGGGCCCCGGTGCAAAAAATTTATTTTGGGCCCTCTGGCCAGACGGGCGACCTTTCTCTTTTGCATTGTGTGCTGGTAGGGGCCCCCTGAACTGAGGATGGGGGCCGGGGCCCTAGAATTGTTCTTTAGGGGCCCCCTGAGAAGTGGTTGGGGCCCCCGCTTGAGCAGCGAGGGCCCTTAGTGATGGGCTCCTGTGTTCTCAGGGGCCCCTTAGACGACGGGAGAGCTAAAAAAAAAAAAAAGGTGGCCAGTTTGCCGTGAAGGTTCTTGGGCCCCTCTAAACTGCGCTTGAGGGCCCCTAGGGGTGCGCTTGAGGGCCCCTTGAGGTATGCTTGGGGGCCCCCTGAGCATGAGGGCCCCGGTGCACTGCACCGCCTAGCCCCATAGTAGCTACGCCCCTGTAACCAATCCTGCATGTCTCAAAATATGACCTACCATCCTGTCTCTTCTTTCTGTAAAACTCTTCCACAAATTTCTTTTCTCAACCATCGTTTCCAGAACTCGTTCGTTTCGTAGTTTATCTGCCCACTTTATTTACAGCATCCTTCTATAACCCCACATTTCGAACGCTTCGATTTTCTAACTTTCTGGTATTCCTGAAGTCCATGCTTCGCTGCCATAAAGAGTTTTAAAAAGTTCTTTCTAAGTCCTAGATTAATATTTGAAACTTAAAGATTTCTCCTTTTCATGAAGGCTCTTATCCGCTAGTGTTATTCTGCTTTCAACATCATTCATGCTTCGGCCATCGGTTGTAATTTTGCTTCCTGAGTAGCGAAATTCACTAACCTCCTCTACCACATCCAGCCCTATTTTTATATTTAATCAATTAGTCCAAAATTTTCCTTCAGTATTTTGTTCATGACAGTCAGTAAAATATCAGTATGATCAACCTGTTCTGCTAACACGACAATGTCATCAGCAAATCGTAGAGTACTTATTTTTGCTCCTTGAACACTTATGCCTCATTCAAATGTAATTACCCATGATTATTAGATTTTCCTCCTCTTCACATTTCGGATTAATTCTTGAATTTCAACGTATATTTTCTCTATTTCTTTACATCTTCCCGTGACGTTCGCATATACACTTGTTCTAACCTGGTTGGAGCAAGCTTAGTTTCTAACGTCATCAAAATAACCCTGTCACTGAACAGTTCACAATAGCTCACCCGTTTCCCTACTGTCTTATTCATTACAAATCCTACACCAGTGACTCCATTGACAGCTCGTGTGCTAATTATCCTGTTTTTCCCAGACCAAAAATCCTGTGCGTCCTTCCATTTAATCTCACTAATCCCAACAACACCTAACTTAAGTTGTTCCGTCTCTCTTTTTAAGTTTTCTAATCTACCTGCCCTATTCAGACTTCTTACGTTCCACGCTCAGACTCGTAGAATGTGTCTATCCATTCTGATGACTTCTCCCTAAGCAGTTTCTACCCGTAGTTCTGACTGGGGGACTATTTTACCCAAAGAATATTTTATCCAGGAAGAAGCCATCATACTATATGTAATTTGAGAGGATTGCAGGGCCTCAGGATATCCTTAGGTTCTTTAATGCAGTGGCTGCCCGTTTTATTCTGCTTACCCATGCCGTTGATCATTTCTGATTCATTCGCCTTTTAGCGCCGTTTCCACCCCCAAGGGCAAAAGGATGCTCTGGACCACTCCCCACTCTTACGCCCTCCTCTAGGAGGCTGTTGGCAAGCAGTGGGCAACTCCTTATACCTGGAATCTTTTAGTCGTCACAGCCTCGCCCGTGCAAACGGGGTGCACCTTGTGAAGGAGAGGTTGACATTTGATCTATACTGTGTTCAGACAGGAAAGGCGGATCAAGGTCACTCGGTTCTATCCCCACTCCGCTGCCCCAGCCCCTACAGGCGAAGGGGAAACAGCTGCCGCGCATGCGCAATTACACAACGTATGGTACAATATGTTGCATCTAATTTGATGATTTCTTCAGTAACATCGAACATTTTAACTATTTGTCGTGACGAAAATGAGTGAATCGTATGTCATAGAAATTTCGTGTTTACCAATTACAATTTCATATGTTAATAAATATAAAAATTATTTAAATATCAATGAATAAAAGTTATTGCTTCCAATCATTATTTTTAATTTTAAAAGTTGCACAAGACATTTCGACGATTAAATCCAATTTTTAGATGTCTTTCTCAGTGGAATTTAATTCTCTAAAAACATCGTTTAAATTTTGAAATAAACTCGAAGCGATAGTTTCTGTTTACAGAAATCGTTGATGAGACCACCATTGCGTTTAGTGTGTTCCCAAATAAACTTCCTTGCGTGATTTTGATTTACCCACGTCTCGTCAAGTTAGATGACAGGTCGAAGAGGTTATTCCTTACTTAAATAGTGCAGTTTTCTTAAATCTGAGGCTCTTGCTGCAATAGTGTCTGTCCTTTCCATCAGAAAACGTCTACCGTCATTACATTTTCTGTATATGAAGTCGAGTGTTTTTAATAATTTATACGCCTCCAGTGTAGTTAATTTTCTCATTCAGTACCTCCCTCAATTTTCGTAAGGTTGGGTCATAAAATTCTAGAATGGAACGTCGAATGACATCTTTCTGAAAGTCATCCATCTGCGTGACCAGTTTTTCTCGGTGAATGTTTTTCTTTGAAGAAGGAAAGGATGGCCCTGGAACACAGCTGGGCTTCGCTACATACACGCTGCACTGTTCGTAACGATACGCCACACGCCTCTGCCGTCATTTTTAGCGGTTCCCTAAACAATATATCAACTTTATCTTCAGAGTTTTCTAACGCCTTAAAAAATTATACACATAAAAAATAATTGTTTTTGACTGTCGCCTAAGGTAACGACTATCTGACGCCATTTCACTTACAGCGTTTTATAACAGTGTATCGGAATAAACACGACAATACTGCGACAAACGACAATGCCTGTAGGCAGCGGTCTGCTTGGAGGGGAAGGCATCTGGAGGGAGTGGTGAGGTGAGGCGCGGGGCGAGGGGCACATGACTTTGACGCGCCAGATGAGAGCGAACATAGTATAATATAGTCTCTCCCAAAACCTTACACGACCACTTACGTGTAACAGAGACAATAATGCTGCGTACCGACTGTTACTATTACTTCTCCGATAGCAAGGTGGGATCCCTCCCCCCCCCCCCCTTTCTTGTGAGATTTACCCGAACTTCCCCTTGCCCTTTTCAACCTCCACGTAATTAATGGACACCCCCTTACAAGAATGTGTTCACCAAGCAACCCAAACAATGCTTCATTATTACGGCGACCTGCAATAATATGATAGAGCAAAAGAAGTTGATTTTAGTATGACAAACATTAAAACTATGACTAATAAGAACCGAGCGTGGTGGGTGAACGATCAACGTTATGGCCTCGCATTCGGGACGAATCCCCGTCCGGGCATCCAGATTTGGGTTTTCCAAGGTTTCCCCAAATCACTCCAGGCGAATGCCGGGATGCTAAACTATCAGAATTAATAGGGAATGGAACGTCATATCCATCAATAGGTCCCACCTTCTATTATTGTTAACTTTCATAGTAAGGTGTATTCTATGACAGCAAAACAGTTAACAAAAAAAATTGAATACCAGCAATGTAATATTCCGGCCTGGTGGCTTTATTAGTCTTGCCAACGTTTCAGATTTCGACCGGACAAAGGGGGGTTGTCTAGTCTTATACTATTACCATTTAAATTTGTAGGCATGGTTCCTTGTGTCTCATTATGTCGGGAAAAGCGAGCTGGGATTTAGTTTAATGAAAGTTGTAGTCTCTTGTTAAACTGGAATGCATAAGTTTATTTCTGCTGATTGTACATAATCAACCAACCAACTTCAACTGATATGACCGCTTACTAAAGTACACATATCACTTAATTTGACCGTGGATAAGGCTAATACAGACTGGTCGCCAAAGATACAGATCCGACTACGGTAACGTAGACCCAGGCTTGAGCAATATGTTTTCCCGATCTAAGTCAGCACTTCACTTAAACAGTTCAACTTCATGTATAGTTCTCCAAACTGCTTAAAACCATCAATACTGATCAACTATGAGCTTAAATGGCCGTCCCACGTGCATTACGCTACATACACAAATTCGCATGCTTGCTACATCATGCGCCGATCGGTCTCCACTGACTCTATATGCTCACTGCCGGGCCTCCTTCTACGGAACCTTCTCATTGTCGCTAGACTAAGTCTTATTGTTACAATTACACTCTGGCAGTTTGATGACCAATTAATTCTTATGCATTAGCCTTTCCACTCTACTCTTTTAGTACCACATTACTGTCTCATCACAACCCCCCTTGATTTACGTTTGCCTTTGGGATTTATTCACTAATGGCAAACTAAATCCACCCAAGAAGGATGAGACAGTTCACCTTATATCATGTTATACACAAAATATTAAATTACAATCCAAATTTTAAATTTTAGTTACTTTAAAGTTGGCGGTGGTTTTCTTTTTTCTCTACATCTGTTTACAAGTATTGTTTATAGCTTTACAACAAATTGAAATATAATATCTTTAAATGGTACATAATTACTCCTCTCAAATCAGAATCATCAAAATTACACATCTTTCACATTTTCCTCTCCAACTTTAACAGTCAAAAATATTGTCAGAATACTAGTCCTGTTACAACGCCACTACTAATTAAACAGAGTCCACCCGTCATGCACCAATCTGATAATTCACAGTGTGGGATATGGGTGGCTATGTGCACCAAAATACTGCGATTCTCAACCCCCTTTCATAAAGAAAAATATGAATCTCATAACAGATTATTGCACAATTATTACAGTACAGAAATGAACATTCGTGCACATATCATAGTAAACAAATGACATACATAAACAAACAACATAAGATATATGAAATTAGAAAGCAGGAAAAAAAGTATGTTATATACATTGTGTTTGCAGCTCTATTAGCCTGCTTGACTTTTAGCATAACGAGCTATTACAGCTGCAAATTGTTTTGTTCTCTCTCTACGTGGCTTGTTAAGGCACAAATTATGTTTCTTATTAGCAAGTAATCCATCAGAATAAGAAATTATACAATTGAATGAGAGCTGTTTACTCTCTAGGGAGGCACCAAGTGCGTCCCTGCAGTTAAAGCCAAGACCTTTTTCCTTACTTTCCACAGCATTCTTAATTTGTTACATACATACACTAAGATTTTGATGATAAGCCAAGTAGAACTATTACCATAAACCATGAACCATAACGCTATTAAATATGGGGAAATCTTTCCTACTCTTACTCGTACCTCTTATAAGAATCTTGGTGCTGCCCCCCTTCAAATTATGGATCGCGGTAGAAGCACCCCCCTTCAGATTAGGCAGCTTAACTGAGTTATCCCCCCCCCCTTCAAATGTGTTGAAGAGGGCATGTTTGTGAAGGTTTACTGAACTTCCTGGAATTGGAAAATAGATTAGACTGAACCCGTGGTAACTGATTGGCTGTTGAGGCATCTGAGTCATTTAAAGGTGATGACACCTGGAATTTGGTCTTGCTTCTGGAAACTAGATCCTGATTGAGAGTTAAATCAATTAAAGGACTAGCCTGGATAATAGTTATACCTTCACTACCAAATCCTGACTACTAGATTCTCTGCAGTGCTACGGATACTTAAATCTGGAGGAACCAAAGGTGAGGGAGTGTTATCGAGAGCAACATTATCATTGGAAGGTGAGGACACCTGGAACTCGGTCACGCCTGCAGAAACTAAATCCTGATTTAGAGTTAAATCATTTAAAGGTCGAACCTGGACAATAGTTATACTTCCAGCCACCGAGTCCTGAATATCTGTTGCTGCTGAAGTATCAGTTTTTCACTAGCATGGGGAGTAGGGTGTTAATCGCCCTTTCCCACCTGTAATGACTTGTAGGGTTTCAGTGACTTAACATTGTATGTTCCCTTAATAGCTTGGGTGGAGGGCACAACCAGAGATCTTTTATTAAAAATAGCTTGGGTGGAGGGTACAACCAGAGATCTTTTATTACAATTAGCTTGGGTGGAGGGTACAACCAGAGATCTTTTATTAAAATTAGCTTGGGTGGAGGGTACAACCAGAGATCTTTTATTAATATTATTGCTGGCACTTGGTCCTCTAAGTACCGAGCCCTATGAACTTCTCTACGAAAGAAATCACACAAACTTTTAGGCCTACCATTCCATTTCTTCCCATTGGATATTGACCTCCTAACTTGGTATTGGACCTCCTGGGACCAGTACTCCCCCAAAAACCTATCCTTGAAGTCGTCATAAGTAGAGCACTGTTGTAAAATACCATTTCCCCAAAGCTCGGCGGTTCCTGCTAGGCAACTAAGCACACAATTTATTTTCTGCTGTTGAGAATAATGTACAAATTGTGTTGAGCGTTCGAACTGTTTCAGGAAATCAACAGGGTGCAGGTTGCCATCCCCGTTGAAATTCCTGTAATCAACTTTTTCTGATGTGACTATCACTCCCTGTGGCCCTACCATACCTTGCTGTGGATTTAATTGTTCTACCACTTTGGCCTCTAACGCATTCACCCGTGCTGTCACCTGACTCTCTAATAAGTTTACACCTTGTCTACACTTGTTAATATCTTCTGTATTTGTGCTACTAAGGATTGTAAGGGTTTCAACAGTCTTCGCAACCTCGGCTACCCTAGCCTGTGTATGGTTACACACTGGCTGTAAGACTCCAACCTCCTGTTTACATTGTTCAAAATTGTCTGTTAAGTTGGCAATAGTTGCTGCAGTGCAGTCTACTTTATTGTGAATTACGTGAATGTTTTGTGTCTGCTCTTTCAGTTCTAAGTTAAGCTGGTTCATCTATGTGTCATGTTCATTAACCCTTAAGGTAACTGAATTGACCTGTTTGGCGTGTGAGTCTAATGCTATAGTAAATGACTGTTCTAACTGTTTAAGTTGTGATTCAAATTTTGAGCTAAATGAATCTAGTGATTGTTTAATTTCTAACCTATCCTGTTCAGCTTGTTTCGCCTGTGATTCAAGTAGTTGTTTAGTTCGTAACCTAATCTGTTCAGCTTGTGATTCTAGTAATTGTTTAGTTTCTAACCTAATCTGTTCAGCTTGTGATTCTAGTAATTGTTTAGTTTCTAACCTACTCTGTTCAGCTTGTTTCGCCTGTGATTCAAGTAGTTGTTTAGTTCGTAACCTAATCTGTTCAGCTTGTGATGCTAGTAACTGGCCTAACCTCGTTAGGATATCGCTATCGACTGGCTGGTTCATTTGCCTACCTGCCGTGGGAAATGTGATTACCCTAACATCCGATGAAGATTCACCATGTTCAAGTTGTCTTGGATGTTCCCCCTGTGAGTTAAAACCTATCAGTTCATCATCAGATGATGATGATTTAAGGGAAACTTGCAATTGAGTATCAAAGAAAGTGTCCTCCTGTCGGTCGCGCAATAAATCTACACTTGCCTTTGTACTTGGTATAGTAAGGGGTGTTACTTCCATAATATCTCCCAAATATTCAGTTTGATTGTCCAAAGTTTCATCTGCATTATCCGCAAATGATGAATCCCCCCGGACTGGTATATTAGAAATCGGTTCCTTATTCATTTTATCTTTAAAGAAAGAAAGAAAAAGAAAAAAATATATATATATTCACAAAAAGGACACAACGCTGGAACTATCCACAGCAACAACGCTGCAGTTATTTACAAAACCGAACACACAAATATGTGCCCTCCAAAATGATTAAGCGCCAAATTGACCAAATAGAACACCTCACATATACACATGAACAAAAATTTAATAAAACCACAGAAACCCAAAATCTAAAGCACTAATAATGTTTAGGTTGAAAAGAAATTGCTTAATATGGTTTGAAATAAGCGCGTATGCTTGTATTAATGATGCACTTGTATTATCAAATTACGTCGCTTATGTAAACAAACGTCACAAGCACAACGAAACCTCAAAGACGGTACCATATGTTCAATGCAAAGATGATCTTAATAGCAAGTTAATCTGTGCACTGTGGATCAAGCGATTAAAACTTTTGCATCTAATTCTTTGTAGCGTCTGTGGTCTCTGGCCCGCAAATGTCAACAAGCAATATGGCGTCACTCTGTATAAGAGAGAATGATCGCTACAATACAGAAAATAAGGTATCTGAAATTAAAGTTTGAACGAAATGAATAATAGAAAATTTTGAACAATATGGATAAAGTTTGTTAACAACAAGCCACGTAGTTACACGGTTAATGTTAAGCTTATGTACAATGGAACCAAATGCAGTGTCGGAACATTACGTAAATTATCAAAAGATTTTGAAACCATGAAATTGCGGAATAAAATGCTACTTGTTGGTAATAATTAACCTTGTTGGATCTGAATTGCAGCACAAATCACTAGCAATTACTACGTCTTTTGAAGCCTATAATTACTGAATTAAATTGATTTTTGTCACACGTGTGGGCAAAACAAACACTGAATTTAACTTTTAACACGGAATTGCTTGCACAAATTACTTTTATGGATTGCACTTATTGTCACACACTACGCCGCTGCTGCTGTAGTTATTGAAGCCAAAATTCTACGCAAGCGGGCGACTTATCTGTTCTGTTGATCGCTGATGATAGAACTGCAATCGCCTGGACCCCACTGGAACTGCTTTCACGGCTGCTCCACCCGGCTCGTTGTCTGCAAACGGCTACATCTCGAAATGTATACTGCCGCAATGGTTGACCACTGCTCGACTCTCGTTGACTGAAGATTAACGCCTGCGTCTGTCGCGTCGTTACCGTAGTTCGAAGTCGACGTTTTGTCTCCTCCGTTGGTCACCACACGCACGCCATGTCGGGAAAAGCGAGCTGGGATTTAGTTTAATGAAAGTTGTAGTCTCTTGTTAAACTGGAATGCATAAGTTTATTTCTGCTGATTGTACATAATCAACCACCAACTTCAACTGATATGACCGCTTACTAAAGTACACATATCACTTAATTTGACCGTGGATAAGGCTAATACAGACTGGTCGCCAAAGATACAGATCCGACTACGGTAACGTAGACCCAGGCTTGAGCAATATGTTTTCCCGATCTAAGTCAGCACTTCACTTAAACAGTTCAACTTCATGTATAGTTCTCCAAACTGCTTAAAACCATCAATACTGATCAACTATGAGCTTAAATGGCCGTCCCACGTGCATTACGCTACATACACAAATTCGCATGCTTGCTACATCATGCGCCGATCGGTCTCCACTGACTCTATATGCTCACTGCCGGGCCTCCTTCTACGGAACCTTCTCATTGTCGCTAGACTAAGTCTTATTGTTACAATTACACTCTGGCAGTTTGATGACCAATTAATTCTTATGCATTAGCCTTTCCACTCTACTCTTTTAGTACCAAATTACTGTCTCATCACAATTATTTGAACGGGAGCTGTGGGAAACAACCGCAACAATTTGGATGGTGTTTTCAAATCTTTCGAGATAACAGTCACAATTGAAATCTGCGGAAACAGCAAATGACTTATATGAACCGAGGTATGAGGGAATAATTAATACAATTCTAGAGATGAAATTACGAGATACGGATCAATCTATAATTGAGATGTCCACTCCTTGCACAAAACTGACAAAAATCTCACACAACTTTATTTAGAATTCTGTTTAATATTTTGACTTCGTATATTTAGTTTTTCAGTTCTCTTGAATGCTGTTAACCAGGGATGGCCAACCCGCGACCCGCGGGCCGCTTGTGGCCCGCGGTAGGTCATTTTGTGGCCCGCGGAGCTGGATAATTTATTCATTATATATGTAAGCTTTGACTTCTACACTAAGTTAAGCCGATATTCAAACAAGATCATCGCTCGATTGATCTTGCGGGGATGGACAGTGCGGGTGTACAGCCGAGCCTTATCACGGCTTTTGTTCCTGTAACTTTCAGCGCGTTAGTGGTTCGCCTGACATTCTCGGATCGCTTGCGTCTGTTATTGCAGTTAATGTTTCCACCCATAGATGGAAGTACGCTCTTTGCTTTGATTGTTGTTTGACGACGGATGGAGCTCCAGCAATGGTTGGGAAACATGAAGGTTTAGTTTTTTTTTTGTAACTGCTTTACGTCTCTTTTTAACATCGAGGTCTTTTAGAGACGGGAAAGGATGGGGGGCAAGGATGGGGGCAAGGAATGGGAAGGAATTCGGCCATGGCCTTTTGAAGGAAACATCCCGGCATTTGCCTGGAGTGATTTGGGGAAACCATGTAAAACCCAAATCTGGATGCCCGGACGGGGATTCGAACCGCCGTCCTCCCGAATGCGAGGCGAGAACGCTAACCGTTACACCGCCCCGCTCGGTGAAGGTTTAGTAAAACTGATTGAAAATGAAGCTTGCAAACTTGATAATACCTCATTATTAAATTTTCATTGCATTATTCATCAAGAGAATTTATGTGCCAAGTCTTTGAAAACGGATCATGTTTTGAGCGTGGTTATCAAAATAGTGAACTTCATTAGATCTAAGGCGTTGAACCACCGTCAATTCCAAGAATTCCTCAAGCATTTGCATTCTGACTAAAATGACCTTACACTTTTCACTGAATTAAGATGGTTGTCCCGTGCAAAAAAAATTTAAAAAAAGTTTGATTTGAAAGAAGAGATACAATCATTCCATGCCAGAAATTTAAAAAGTATCTAAGAGTTTGAAGACGTGACTTGTGTTTGTGACTTCGCGTTTCTAGTCGACGTAACTAGCCATTTAAATAACCTGAACATTCGTCTGCAATGCAAAGACCAGTTGGCTAATAACATGTTTGATGTTGTTGCCGCGTTTCAAATGAAACTTGGGCTTTGGGACCAACAGTTGAAAAATAAAAATTTAACTTATTTTTCCAAGCTATCATTGCGCGCAGACGTGACACAGGCGTTGGCGATTAAGTACAGTTCATTAATATCAAACTTGAACCTTGAGTTTGAAAACCGATTCAAGTTTTCAAAAAACATCATATTCTTTTATCTGCATTTTCAACGCCATTCTCCGTTGATATAAATTCATTGCCAGTAAATTTGTAAATGGAATATTGTGAATTGTAGTGCGACGCACAGGTTAAGGAGAAATTCCACCAGGTTGGTTTGGAAGAATATCTGAACAAGGAGAAATATCCTGCATTTTACAAACATGCTTTGTGGATGATTTCGCTATATGGAAACACTTGTGTGTGAACAGCTTTTCAGCCGGATGATCAAGTCACAACACAGAACACGAATGTTCATTTGGAGAACTTTATGCGATATCAATATTGATGCCCTTAGTTCTGCCAAACAATGTCAAAAGTCGCATTGAGATAATTGTGTATTTAATACTTCATTAAATATCCATATTGCGTTTTAAGTGTTTTTTTACTTCATAAAAATATTAAAGTATTTTTTCCAAGAAAGTAACGCATGCTGCCCGGCAGAGAGTTGTAATTCCAAAATTTGGCCCGGCTGCTGAAAAGGTTGGCCACCTATGCTGTAAACGGAATACCTGAATCTGACGTTAAGCATTACTAATAACGGTGTATAATTTACTGTAAAAATCATGCATTTGACCAAAGACGAATATCTCTGGATTGTATATATCTGGAGGAAAGTGAAGTTTTATGGTAAATCAGACTTCTACATTTTCAGCAATTGAGTTCCCTTTAATTACTGTGCAGTTTAACTCATGAACTTTTTTTCGCTTTTATTAAGCGCTGGTTTAAAGCAGTTGATGAACAGTTATGTTAAAAATAAATTTAAATATATTAAAAGTAAAGTTAAATGTAAATTCTTAAAACATGAACGTCATGAACTTTCCTGTATCCGCCTGTTAGTTCCCTTCGTGGTTTGCTTAGCTGGCTTTTGAGTTTAATATGCATTCACCTTATGCTTGAACTGTGATCACTCAAGACCGGATTATATGTATTTGCATATTAAGCCCATTCTAACCGGTTATTGTATATTTTACCTAAAACCTAGTGATGATGCATATTTTCGCTATATTTACTACATTTTTCGGTAGAGTACCTAGTTAATAAATAAAATCGTACGTTGTAGCTGCTCTTAGCTGTCATGAATCTATTGTTATAACTAACTCAAGGGAGGATATAGACTGACGATGCCGCTCTGCTTACTGCAGCTCTCTCCCTTCCAGACAACTTACGCATGCTATTGTTCTCGGGCTCATTTTATGTTTAATTTTTATTTATTTGTACAAAGTTTAATATAAACCATGCTTCCAGAAAAAAGTGGTCTTTTCGTGGATAGAAACTAACCTGAAACATTTAAATACGGCGGAAATGTTTTATATTGTCAAGTTTGTGAGAAAAATATTTCGTGCGCAAAAAAGTTTCAAATAGACCAGGATTTCAAAGCAAGTCTTGCATAAGAAACGCCCATGACAACAACTTTTAACAGCTGGAAGTAACAGTAGCAGCAAACAGGGCATATACTGGCAATGAGACATGGAAAGATATTGCAATAGGTATGAAAAGTAGTGCATGGAAGGGAAAAGATGACCATGACCACAAGCTGGCACTCGATTTCAGGCACAAGGGTGTGGGAAGATTCTCTTTTTTAGGTAAGGGTGTCAGGGATTGGAATGAGTTACCAAGAGAAATGATGAATAATTTACCGAAAACTTTGAAAGAATTTAAAGATAAAATTTGTAGAGGGCAAATGTAGGTAGGTGCAGGATAGGGGGAAGATGGGTGTGTAGGGAAATTGCCACCGGATCCTGTGCTCCATTACAATTAAATTAAATATCGCTTAAGCATGGATCTATGTGAAACATTGTTTGCAAGTAATATTCTTCTTAACAAACTTAAAAATCCTACCTTCAAAAATGTTCTGCAAAAATATTGCTTGAATCGAAATAAAACACATGAATCAACATTTAGTAAAAATTACATACCAACAATTTATCTATACGTTCTTGAAAAAATGCGCATTTAACTCATGAATAGCATTATATCGATTTCAGCTGACGAAACTGCCAACAGTTGTGGTCATTGCATTGCAACTCTAACTTTTGGTGCATTAAAACTCCAATTTTTTTCTTCCTTTTTGGTGGCTTGCAAAGCACTTGAAAATGCAGATCATTCTACGATCGCCAGATTTATTAATGAGTGTTTTAAAAAAGTATTTCCTGAATCTTCTGCCACTGACAACTTCACTCATCTGGCTTTATCCCTGGAGTATGGGGAAATTCTTACGTTTGCACGTATCTTCTTTCAGTTTAGGTTTTTACGAATTTCATCATCCGTGTCGCATGATCGGAGTTGTCAGCTCCATGTAGTTCGTTATAAGAGAAGGTGGTCTGGCTACCTAATGTTGCCATTGTGGTGTACGCTTGTGCCAAGGCTGGCTATGAGTCGGTTTTCCGACCGCGCACACTTGTAGACTTAGGTGGCTGTTGGCTTGAATCGCTGTTTCAAGGTTTGAAGCCCGATGACTTGGTGCATAACAGCGGAAGTCGTATCCCTCGGGAGTTTATAAGCAAACCGGATAGCCTGATGTTGCACCATTTGTAACCTTTTGATGTGAGTGTTCGCGGCGTTTCCCCACACCGGTCTGAACAGCGATGTATATAATCTGATGGCCTGGTCTGCAGGTAAAGTGGGATTGAGGATGCTGAGGTTATTGATGTGGTTGTTCCAATTCAGTCTCCGATTAAGTATCACAGCAAGGTAGATTGCTGTCCTAGTCCATTGCACTCCCTCGTTGAAAAGTGTCGCCGGCTGTGGCACGGTTCTTCTGGAGATTATTATAGCTTGACGTTTGGTGGCATTGAAAGTTAGGCGCCACCTTTTGGCCCAGTTTTCGACATTACTACAGGCTCTTTGTAGTTTTGACCTCACATGGGTTGCTCTGATATTAGGCGTGTACATCGCCGTGTCATCCGTGTATAATGTAGTTTCTACTTGTTCCGTCCGTGGTACGTCAGCCGTGTACAGACTGTACAGTACAGAGCCTATAACGCCAGCACGTATGTTTCTGGTTGAGAATATTGCATCTTCAGACAGCACTCTGTTCTCTAAGTAGTTCCTGAGCAGTTTTATGTGCGACGTAGGTATTCCATGCACAAGAAGTTTGTACAATAGTCCCTGATGGAAAACAGAATCAAACGCACGTGAGATGCCTAGAAGGATGGCCCCAAAATATTCTCTTTTGTCGACTGCTCCGAGTGCAAACACTGTGAGTCGAAGCAGCTGTTGCGTGGTGGAGTGATTCTTGCGGAAACCAAACTGCTCGTCTGGCAGAAGGCTCTCCTGGTCTATGTGGAGGCAAATCCTTTTGAGGTACAGCTTCTCGAACACTTTTGAGATAACCGACAGGATGATACAATCGAGGAGATCTTCTATCCTTTCCTGACTTTGGGATGGCTACTAAGCCCGCTTGCTTCCAAGTGCCGGGAAATTCACCAGTAATCAAAATTTGATTGAAGGTTGAGGCTAGGTATTCCATGGCTTGAGGTGGTAGTTGTAGTGGTGCACCAGTGTCATCATGCCCAGGACTTTTGTTGGAGAGTAGCTGTCTGAAGGTTGCAACTTTTCATCGACCGTGATGGGGTCTATGATGTCAACAGCATTAATGTTTGCTTTGAGAAATCTTTGCAATCTCTCCTCGACATGCCTTATGTGTTCTTCGTCCAGATGATCTGCAACAAGCCGCTAGGGCTTCTGCCTTCTCTGTTGGGTCACAGGCAATGCTGTTGCCCACAGAGAGAGGCGGAAGCCTGTTGTTTTTTCTTAGTATTCGCTTTTTTAGGTTCCAGGCGGACCCTTCATCAGTGATAATCGATCTCAGCAGACCAGCCCAGTCACTGTTCTTATGCTTCTGGACTTCTGCTCTGATCTCCCTCGTGGCGGGGGCTTCTCGTAACCTGCCACTCCCTAGTGAGGTTGTTTTTGGCAAGGATGGCCTCTCTGATGTGTGGTGGTAGTTGTTTAGAGCTGCGGAGGTGTAGCTGCGTTGGCTGTCTCATTTATCCATCGTTTGATATTTTCAGCTGCCGCACTAGATCCGACGGCTTCAGGTGATGCGGAATTCTGTGTGCACTGTACAATAATGGCTTTATAGTCATCCCAGTCTATGTTGGACAGACTTCTGTGTCGTCTATTATCACACAAGGATGCACTCTCAGTGAGGTAGAATAATACAGGGACATAGTCTGACGAGACTGCTGCCTTTGTTGCAATTGCGATGTTATTGTTCATTCCTTTTGTAATTGCTACATCCAACACGTCAAGGAGACGTCTGCTCTGAAAGATGAGGTTCACTTGGTCCTCATATTACCCCGTCGTTGGCATCAACTGCTTGGAGATGCTGCTTCCCGGCGGTGTTGGTGATTCGCGAGTTCCAGCGGTAATGCTTCGCGTTTAGGTCACCAGCTATAAAAACATTGCCACGTAAGCGCAGTAAGGTTGCAATGTCGTCTTTGTCTACTCTCTTGTTTGGTTTACGGTAGGCTTCTTAAGCGAGTTAGAATTCGCATACACGAGAACTAAGGTACACGTATATACGAATGCTAGTTCCGCCCTTCCTGTGTTGCTTTTGCTGTCTTCCTGAATCTTCTGCAGATGAAAGTGTGTTTATATTTCTCTCAGATGCTGCTCCCTATAATGTGAAGGCAGCCAAAGCCCTTCAAATATTTAATAGGCCCTACTAATTTTACTCGTGTGGCGTACTTTGCTCACAGAGTACGATCCACGTTTGGGAATTTAAATAAACTGATTTAATCAACAAAGAAACTTTCTTAAGGCACGTTTTCGCAATAATGTCTATATAAAAATTGCCAAATGTTCCTTTACCTGCGAAACCAGTGGTAACTCGATGGGCAACTTGGGTTGAAGCTGTACTGTTTTACAATGAACGTTTTGAGGCTATTAAAGGTGTAATAAACAACTTTGATAGTGCAGAGGCTACGACCGTTTGTCAATACAAGGAATCATTTAACAATTCTAGTATTGAAACCATAGCTGTAATCAGCATTCATTTTTCCCACATAATTAAAAAGCTTGAAACTCGAGGTTTGGCATTGACTAAATCTATTCAGTTAATGAATAAATCCCGCCAAATGAACTCCGCATTGCCAGAGTTTTTCCTGTATAAACTTAAAGTGAAGTTTGACACTATATTGAACGATAACCCTGGGTTTGAACAGTTTTATTAATGGGGCTGTTAAACTTTTTCCAGAAACAATGACTGCTAACACAGCACCCAAATTTAAATACTGCCCAGTTACATCAGTTAATGAAGAACGGTAGATTTCCACTTATAAAAATATTTTGAGAGATCTAAGAAACAATCTCACTATTGAATATTTCGAACAGTACCCGATTGTTTACGTTTACAAGAGTAAAAAAAAGTTAAATAATAGTTAATTATCGAATTTATAAATATTTTGTTCAACTACTTACTAATGCATGCAGATTATGAAATAAAAAATATAAAAATTACTATTTTTATATTATTAAATTTTGACGCTTTTCATGTATATTTTAAGCATTTTTCACGCATATTTGCTTTTTATGTTGCAAATAATCAGTGGAGTAGCTAGGTCAACAAGGGCCCCCGAGCAAAAAATTTATTTTGGGCCCTCAGGCCAGATGGGCGACATTTTTTTTGATTTGTGTTGCTGGTAGGGGCCTCCTGAGCTGAGGCTGAGGGGCCCCTGAGTTGTGCTTCGGTGTTTGAAGGGTTACAATAACTGACTTTTGAAAACATAAAAAAAACCGCACACTCACAGCCCTAGATATTGTTAGACTTTTCGTTTCTGCATAGGAATGATAATATCTGTATACAAAATAAAAATTTTGTTGTAGATTCTATCTTAATTTATTTTCAGCTTTTTTTTGTCGAAGTTATTTATAGCGGGAAAGGATTGGGGGGGGGGGGCAAGGAATGGGAAGGAAGGCAGCCATTGCCTTTTGAAAGAACCATCCGCACGTCGAAGTCATTAATGGCGGGAAAGGATTGGAGGGCAAGGAATGGGAAGGAAGGCAGCCATGGCCTTTTGAAAGAACCATCCGCACAATCGATTGGAGTGCTTTGGGGAAACCATATAAAATCCAAATATGGCCCGACGGGGATTCGAACCCACTTCCTCCCGAGGCCAAAACGTTACAGCTCACCCACCACGCGATGTTCTGTCCCCAGCTGTCCCTGACGCTGCCACGCCATCATTGCCTCATTCCTCACAATATGTTTCTGACTGTCAGCCTTGAACAGTGTAATCGATAACAACCATGTTTGCACTTTGGTGATTTTGGTTTTTGTTGCAGATGGGAGGTGACGAGTTAGTTCTGCGTGGTCCGCCCCTGCCAGAGAGACCCCAGGGGCTGACGCTAGGGGAGCTGCTGGAAGCCTACCTCAGGAACCACGGAGAAGCAGTCGCACAGGTGAGAGTCCAGGATCAGTTCATTTTAAGAGTTCGCTTATTGGAGATGCTCATTAGAATTCCTTCACCTGTCGGATCCACCAAACTGATACATCATTAATTATGTCAAGTACTTATAATTGGGATAGAAATGTTACAGAAACTGCTACTAATGTCCTGCAATTTCGTTTGTAACAGATACCGAAGTCCAAGAGGTGAACGATGAAACTAAATCAGTTATTGAATTACTTTTATGTTTCATTGTTGTCGAACAGCATTCACTTACACGTGTAAGATTGTTTATTAATTTACATTGGGCAGATATTCAGTATCAGAACAAAATATATATTTGTCTGAATATTGTGAAACTTGGTCTCCTATGTTATTGCCCCGACAACTTTTTCTTCTTCTCTTCGATATCGGCCATCTAAGGACCACGAATCCCGTTCATTCATTTCGATGCTTCTTTTCTTGACTTCCAATAGTTCTTCATCCTCTCACTTTGCTGTTTCCTACTTTCTTCTGTCCATATATTAGTACATTTCCTCTTCTCTTTCTCCTGGAAACCCTTGAGATTTTGGATCAATCTCCTAAAAGTTGCTCTATCTTGTATTAAATCATCTGTTATTCCGATCTCAATCATATCTTTCTTTACTCCTTGGATCCACTGGTTGCCCTTCTTACTCTTGTTAACATTATTAAAAATTCTTTTTGTAAGTCTTTTGTTATCCATTCTCATTATGTGACCAAACAACTGTTTCTCCTCTTTCTGATTGTATCTGACATCCTTTCAATTTCTTAATCTTTGTATAGGTCTTTATTCCTCCGGTGTATAAACTCAAAATTTTCAATTTTTAGTGGTCCCCAATTTTTTCTCAAGATTTTCCTTTTTATTTCTTGTGATTGGAGATAAAATTATGTCACATTTTAATTACACTTATTAGTTAATGGTAAATTTCGTTAATTCATTACTGGTTCCTCCAAAACTTTCTCCGACGTGTCTTTGTAATCAATATATGTCACAGAATCACCTTTTTCAGTTATACTCAGATTCTTCATTTTAGTCAAAGGTATGGGTGAGAAATTACAAGGAAGGTGCTCTTAAGTGTCTCCCTCAAATATTAATAATTTTGCATTTTCTTTTTATTTGCACATCAACATATTTTGTGAGTGAAACAGAGCGTGGTGGGTGAGCGGTAACGCTCTGGCCTCGCATTCGTGAGGACAGGTTTCAATCCCCGTCCGGCCATCCAGATTTCGGTTATCCATGGATCCCAAAAACCACTCCAGATGAATGCCGGATGGTTCCTCCAAATGCTATGGCCGAATTCCTTCTCATTCCTTGCCCTGAGTAATTTCCTACCTCTAATAACCTTGACGTCGTCGAGGCGTAAAGCCATAAGAAGAAATAGTAAATGAATAATCCCCAAAAAGTTGTGGGTGTAAAATGAATATTTAATTGTTTCATATAGAAAAAAGCAACCAGTTTCGACGAAAGAAATTACAAGATGGTTCTCTTGAGAAAGGGAGTAAAATCTTCGGAACCCTGTAATTCAGTTGTCAGAGGATGAACCAATCATTCGTTTTGAAAATTCCCGCCGAAAAATTGTTAAAAAATATGTTACCTTCATTACAAACAAAACTTAATGGACATTTACATCTCTTCGATAAATCAAATTTTGGGTTAACCGCCTGAAACATGATTCTAAAACAGGGGTCCCCAAACTTCAAATCACGTCGACCCCCTCATAGAACATTTGTCTTCTTATCGACCCCCAGATTTACGTTTAATAAAAACCAGTGCCGGATCTGGGGGGGGGGGGGTGTAAACCGGGATGCCAACTTGAAAGGGGTGGAAAAATCATGTTTGAAGGGTGGCGATTTAAGTCACAGAAACCTTTTTTTAGCTCTACTAGTACACTGAGCGCCTGGCGGCGATAACAATGATTTTGTCCAACAATCGGGACGGCGACACTTCGGGTCAGACGGCAAAAATGGGGGCTCCAAATAATGTTTCAAGGGGCGGCATTCCCACAGTTTTTGCCCCGGATCAAAAAATTCCTGGATCCGCCACTGATAAAAAATTTAAATCATTTTTAGCATTTCTGATGCTAAGCAATAAGGAGATTTGTATTATAACCCAAAGAAAGTATTTATAGTTCCCACACCTTAAAAAATCCACCCAACAACACTAACAGAAAAAGGAGATATTTTACACTGTTATTATAATCGTAAAAAATAATAACAAAATTACAGATAGATAGAAACTAGCCATAAGTGTCATAAAATGTAAAACACAAAATAATCATTGAAAATTTAAATAAATTATATTCGATGAAAAAACATCTGCCATTTTACGACTACTACTGAATACATTAAAAATATGTTAACATACCTTTTTATTAAAGTAGCTGATATCAGTGAGATGGATGGGTCTGAAGGGCAGCAGCAAGATTATTGATGTTCGGTTGAAAATTGGTAAGTTTTAGTCGCAAATCACCACGGTTTTCCAAGTTCAGTCTGTTTCTCTGTTTTGTCAAAATAGCGTTCGCGTGGCTAAAGCCAGCTTCAACCATGTATGAAGTTGGGAATGCAAGTAAGAAAGGTTCGGCTTCTGCTCTGAGCTTGGGGTATTTTGTAGCAATATTGTTATTGCTCCAAAATTCGCTGAGGTTTTTATTTTTAAACAACGCTTTAGCTTCCAGATCTACGCATATTTCAATCAGTTCATCTTCTAAGCCAGGTTCATTACCTTCATTATCAATTTTAACATCAAATGGAGAAGCAAACCATTCAGGAACATGCATGTTCTCCAAGTCTTCGAAACGTGCTTTGAAGTCTTCTCTTAATTTATCGAGATGTTTAATATAAATCTCCAAATCACGGTCAGGTATATCTTCATTTTCTTTTAGTAGTCGAAAGTTTGAAAAATATTTAAAATCTTTACGTGCCAGTGAAGATTTTAACAGGTCCATTTTTAGCTGAAAAGCCATTATAATTGTTCGAGCTTGAACAATTGTAACATTTTTTCCTTGCAAACGCTTCTGTACTTCGTTAAATTTCGAATAAAGATCTGCCAAATAGAACAGATGGTTCTTGCACTGTTTTAACTCGTCACAGAGTAATGGATCCACATTCTTAAGAAACTCTGTAGACGAGTCGTACAAGTCAACAAGCCTCTGCAAACTATCACCTCTTGACAACCATCTCACCTCAGTGTGCAAAAGTAATTGATTGAAATGTTCATCATTTTCTTCACATAACTTCGCAAACAGTCGGGAATTGAGAGGATGGGCTTTAATTTTATTAATTGACCTAATGCACACTTTTAGAGTATCATGCAGCTCGCCACTCAATTTTTTGGCTACAAGATGCTGCCTGTGCAGGATACAGTGAACAGTACGTACGTTAGGAACCTTTTCCTTCAGAAAGACGAAAAATCCTCTATAACGGCCTACCATAGCAGGTGCACCGTCAGTAGCTACTGCAGTAATATTCCCGAATGGAATGTTGTGCTTGTTCAAATAATCTTGCAAACATAAAAAAATTGTCATACCTTTTGAATCAGTTTGAAGATATTTAGCAAACAGAAATTCATCAACAGTGTCATTCAGGGATGGACTATGGAACCTAACATACGCCATGAGAAGATTTGAACTTCCGAAAGTTGATTCGTCAAGTTGAATAGCAAACTTACAATGCTGGAGCTCAGAGGTCAAAGTTCTTTCCACATCGTCGGCCATTTCCTCTATACGTCGCTGCACAGTATTTGCACTCAATGGTATGCACTTTAAAACTAGTTGAGAGTCTTTCTTCATAACATTTTCAATGACATCTTTTATAGCTGGTATTATAATCTCTTCACCAATAGTGTATGGTTTGCCTTTCTTTGCTATGTTAAGAGAGATGCTGTAGGATGTCCTCAGTCCTCCTTCACTATCAGCGCTAGCAGATGACTTCAAATATGTACTTAAATTTGGCCGAACTCTCAATTTCTCTTTTAGCATTTTGAAATACTCAGAATCTTTGTTTTTCTTATCAGAATGGATCCTTTCCAAGTGGTCTTTCATTTTCGCCGGCTTCATGGCATCATTGCTGAAAGTTTTTTCACATAACAAGCACATAGGAATAGTTTCATTAGCAAAAGATGGCACAAAACCATATTTCAAATACTCGTGTGAATATTGTCTGCATTTCTTCTTAGCACTGGTAGACGACATTGCGGGTATTAAACTCAGATTTATAATATGAACAACACGATACGATCGCAGCACAACAAAACAGCGGCAGTAAGAGACGCAACTTATTCCCGCACGAGCTATAAACAACTGCCTGTTCTTTCTCAGAGTGCATTGTTGCTACTCTTTGCTAACAATAGATATCTAGACTTGGAAGGAATAATAATTACATCTAAAAGTTACCTATTCAATAGAATTAGGTAGGAAAAAGATAAAAAAGAAGTATCTAAATTTAATGGTTTTCGGTATATTACGATATTTTCTATGTAAAGGACAAAATTTACATTTAGATATACAATACATAGAGTGGAAACCTATACTGGAATTTAACAGTGCAACTTGTGTATAATGAACCAGTAGCGTTCACTGCCCCTCCCCCCCCCTCCCTCTGTGGCTTTACGTCTCGTCGACAGCGCGGTCATTAGAGGCGGGATGGAACTGCGGACAAGGAACTGGAAGGAATTCGGCCATGGCTTTTTGGAGGAAGCATCCCGGCATTAGCTTTGAGTGATTTGGGGAAACCATGGAAAACCAAAATCCGGATGCCCGGACGGGGATTCGAAATAGCGTCCTCCCGAATATAAAATGCTTAAGTAAATAAAAAATAAAGTTTTAATACTTTTTGAGTTCATCACGTAGCTTAGCTAAAATAAAATACTTGTGATGTTGAACTTCTTTCTTATCCCAAAGACGGACCTTGAAAGAGACACAATTCATAAATTGGTTTACATTCGTTTCTCACAGGAATAACCACTAACAAACCAGCAATGCCAGTGAAGAGTAAAGCGGCGAAATCAAACAGTTTGAACACTAAGCTTGGCTCCATTATTACCTCATAGCTTTGCGCCCCAGTATGAGCCACCGCAACAATCCAATTGGTTTGTTTGTTTTCGCTGCTTTGTTCTTCGCTCTCGTCGTTGCTATGCTCTCCGCTCCAGTATGTTTTCTCCTTAATACATACCTAAAGCGACGCAGGCTTCGGTAAAACTCAAATTATAACGGGGGTAGTCAGTTATTTTGGATTTTTGTTGGAATATTCCCATTTTTTTTCCTAGACCATTTAATTGATCCTCTTTATTATCAATCGACCCCCTTTCGACCCCCGGGTATTAATCGACCCCCGGAGAACTCTTATCGACCCCCAGGGGTCGATACCGACCACTTTGGGGACCCCTGTTCTAAAATCACCAATTTCATTGGATTTGCGGTATACATGGCAGACTAAAATTA
Organism: Vandiemenella viatica; assembly: GCA_031002005.1. NCBI lineage: Eukaryota > Metazoa > Arthropoda > Insecta > Orthoptera > Morabidae > Vandiemenella > Vandiemenella viatica. The sequence continues at coordinate 61,765,942 of JARYHS010013630.1, forward strand.
ATTTCTTTGATCTATGGAAAAAGCTTTTACCCATGGGCGCCGACAGGATTACTTTAAGAGGGGTGCATCTGGTTTTTTTATTATATATATATAACTCTTATTAACTAAGCATGCCGAATTTATTGACAAGATGTTGAACAAATTTGGACAACAAGCTAGCGCATTAAGTAATTATTCAAAAATGAATTTAATAATAAATTCCTTCTTAATCTTTTTCCGTGTATTCTCTTTCATAGCAGAGGGGTGCAAGTTTAATTTAATTTAATTGCAATGGAGCATACGCTCCGGTGGCAATTTCCCTACACACCTAACTTTCCCCTATTTTGCAACCACCTACATTTGCCGTCTACAAATTTTAACTTTAAATTCTTTTAACGTTTTCGGTAAGTTATTCATCATTTCCCTCGGTAACTTATTCCAATCCCTGACACCTTTACCTAAAAAAGAAAATCTTCCCACACCCTTGTGCCTGAAATTGAGTGCCAGTTTGTGGTCATGGTAACCCTTCCCTTCCATGAACTTCTTTTCATACCTACTGCAATATCTTTCCATGCCTCATCGCCAGTATACGCCCTGTACACTCCCATGACCCTCCTCATCCTCCTCCTGTCCAGCTGAATCCAATTCCAGCTCCTTTATCATATCTGTCACTGATTGCATTTTGTGGTAATTTCCAGACACAAATCTAGCTGCCCTTCTTTGCACCTTCTGTAAATCCTGTGTTTGATACTCAAAATGTGGGTCCCATACTATCATATTCAAGCAATGGTCTGACCAATGTTTTGTAACACAATTCCTTTACTTCTCTCGTACATCCCTTTATCACTCTCTCCAACAAGTGCAGGATTTTGAAACCTTTTCCTATCACCTGTCCAATGTGTCCTACCCAGTTAAGCTTGTTATCAAATGTAATGCCAAGATATTTACATTTCAAGTCTTCAGCAAGCATTTCTTTCCCCACCTTACATTCATAATTAACCTTTTGTTTTTTATTTGTGTATCTAATTAGCTGACTCTTCTTTGCATTTATCTTCATCCTATGTTTGCCAACCTAACTAGATATCCTGTCCAGATCACCTTGCAACTGTTTACAATCCTCTATCGTTTTGATCCTTTTATACAGCATTATGTCATCTGCAAACAATCTAATTTCAGATAGTAAACAATCAACACAATTATTCATTAGAATAATGAATAGCAATGGTCCCAATACACTACCCTGCGGCACTCCCATTTTTACTTCCACTTCCTTTGGTACCGTATTATCTACCCTAACTTTCTGTCTTCTACCTTTTCAAAATTCTTCTACCCTGCACCGCCTTGCAGCCCCCCCCCCCCCTTTCCCCGTCATGGCGCCCGTGCTTTTAGCTCCCGTAAGTCCTGGTTGTGAAGGAAAAACTTTGTTTTTTCCTACATAAAAAAGGTTTAATTAGGTTAAACAAGTTGCTGAATGTTTCTCTTGAGCCAGGGGTGGAAAAGAACAATTTCCTCAACCCGACTGCTTCATTTTCCGGGTCTGAGGCTCCTCGTTAAAAATCTGCTTAGTTAGTGCAAACACTAACGGGGGAAAAAAATATTTTGGTCATCGTTGCAAATAAAAAGCGCGTGCGTATCCTGTTTTTTTTTTTTTTTTAAATATTCTTCACAATTATAGATTATAGCAGAGAATCAGAGATGTCATTTTGCCTCCTCCGATTACAATAATTTTGGGACTGGTCGAAACAGATTCAAATCCAAGACTGAAATAATTTTTTTACCTGCAAAAAAAAAAAAAAAAAAAAAAAAAAAAAAAAAAAAAAAAAATCTTTTTGGAGGAGTATCAGCTCTCCCATAATAGACAATGTCAGGTAAAAATTTCGTTGTTTTCTATCGAAAAAATAATCAGTTTCCATTAAATCAATGGAGAAAAGTTGGCCATGAGGTGAGATAAGAAATTAACTATACTCACTTAATCTAGTAATTTCCAAGGGAGCCAGTGACAAGTCATCCACGTTTATAAGTGCTAAGGAAGAGCTATGAGAGATTAAATACTAGAATAGTTACAAATTCACGTGCAATGTTGTTGTTGGCCATTTGTTCCGCAATTGCTTGGTTAATTAGTTGTTACTCTATAACGCCAATGCCGACATTAAGCAAATAAAAAACAGTTGTACTGTCGTTACCTATTAACAACTAATTAAGGAGTCAGGTATCTACATTATGATATAAGATAGGCAAACTTTCACAAATATTGAATGCCGAGTTATAAACTGGAGAAATGCAAATTGAGTTTCCGTACTTATAAACTGTAGAAGACGTTTTTCATGTGGTAGGTCAGAAGTTTGTTGCCTGGTACAAAAATTAATGCTTGTCACTTGTTCAGATTAGACAGCGGACTTCGCTACATGGGTCCCAACGCCACTTCAATACGGGTACCGATAAAGTCTATCATAGGTATATTAACATACAAAAAATCTTTAAATTGAGAGCGTTTTTAAAATAAAATAGTATTAACACATGGCAAATTAAAAATGTTTACCAGCTCCATTCGAAAATTCAAAATTGTACTAGAAGTAAGTCTGTTTAATAATTGTTTAAATTCAGGCAAGATATGAGTCATATTGAGAACAAATTTCATATTTGTTGGTAATATTATTTTTGAATTAGACCTGGTAACAGAAATGGCCTAAAATGAACGATACTGCTGAAGTCTTTATTTTGTTAGGAAAAAAGATCTTAGTTCCCTTTATTACGGGCTGTATATGTCCACTACGTTAGGCTCAAAGACCGAAAACGCTCACTGAGCGAATAAAACAAGGTCTTCTTGTTTATTGAAAACGGCGACAACACGTTATTCGCGTTACGGCACTCACAAAAATAGCCAGAACGCGTTGTGGCTAATTCAAAACGGCCACAACGCGAAATTCGCGTTTGATCCAGGCCGCTCTCGGACTCCTTCTTTACTCTCCTAGCCCTTAGGCTAAGAGATTCTAATGCGGAAGTTCTTGCCTATTTGGCATCACCTTCCTAATTGCTGTTTGGGTTTGTGTGGTATTTTTGCTTTTTTGAATTTGTCTTTTCTTTGGAGCATTTTTTTTTTTTTTGGCTGGCAAGAAGTGGTTTGCAGCTATCGTGGTGCTATTGCTGCCGCAACTGCTTGCGCAGTCGCTTCTGCTACAATTTGTGGCAGTTTTGTCATGGCGTCGGCCATGGATTGGATCAGACTTTGCAGGTCAGCCCCAAACTCTCGTCCTGGTGCTTGCCGTCTGTCTGGGTACTGTTGCCGGGGCCTCCTTGCGTGGCCTGTTGTCCCTCTTGTGTGGTGGCGCTGTCGTCTCTTGGTCGCGTGCAGCGCGAACTGTGTTGTCCGCAGTGGCGACTGGTGTTTGGCTTTGTTGTTTCGGCGTCTTGCGGAGGTTCTTCCTAGCAATGCACCCACTGTATGAGGTTGCGTGGGTTCCGCCACAGTTGCAGCAGGTGGGTTCTGCATCGCGGGGAACGGGGCAGATGGATTCTCCATGACTGCCTCCGCACCTCACGCAGCGCTCGTCCTCAGTGCAGTCGCGGGCCAAGTGCCCGCCGAACTGTTGACATCTGAAGCATTGGGCGAGCGCCAGTGGAGGCCTCCTCTTCGCTTCGACGCGGACCCTGTGCCCAAGTAGTTGCTGAGGCCGCTCCTCCCACCTCAGGGGCCTGTCCGGTTGGAAGGCATAAAGCGGGAGGCGTTCCTCGGTTCCTGGGCGTCGCATTTGATGGAGGTTTGTGGCGACAATGCCGCCGCTTCCTAGCTCCTTGATGATTTCTTCCTCCGCAGTCTCCGCAGGCATCCCACGGATTACCAGCTTGTTTGGTCTTCTTGGAGTCTGGAAGGAATGGCGGATGCCATTTCCCTCCAGAAATTTCTGCAATGTCTGCAGCTGGTCCGGATGTTGCGGTAGGAAGCGGAGGCCACCATGCACTGGGAAGCTCATGATGTGTGTTGCTGTCTCCTCCCAGAAGGCTGCCACCAGCTCCATGAAGTTGCCTTCGTATAGGGCGGTGACAGGCAGCACTGGGCCTTGTGCCGTAGCCTGCTCGGCCTCTGCGTCGATCTGACCGTCTTGTTCCATTGCTTCCTCGCTGCTTGCTGGTTGGTCGTCTCCGCCGTTGGTATTTTCATCTTGGTTTGTGGAGTGTTGTTCTGCGTTGATGTAGAGCCATTTCCCACACAGGTGTGGTGCTGGCGTTGGCGTGGTAGGTCTTGGCTGGAAAGGCATTGTGAGGAACCTTCTTCTCTGGAATTTGATGTGGCTGTCCATGGAGAACTCTGGATGTAGTGCCGTCGGAACTACGAGCGCCTCTGGCCAGGTCTTGCATTTTAGGCGCGCCATTTTCTTGGCGAGATGGCTGTACTTCTGGTCGGACAAGCACTGCAGAAAGGTCTCGTAGTCTGTTGGCAATTGCCAGCTGAAGTCTTGGTCATCTAGGTGGATGTTGACGTAGAAGAGCCATTCATCAGGGTTTGTTGGAGACAGCCGGTACTTCCACGCGGATAGGAAGTCGTCGGTGTTTACGTCCTCTAGTTTTCCCCTGTATGTGGTTTGCTGCTCTCCACAGCGCCTGCGGGACCATTCCACAGAGAAGGTGATGGACTTTGGGAAGTCAGGCGCGACGGTTTCGTTCGCGATCCCGGCCGAAGGTGGAGCCGTGTGCTCCGGCAGTGAGCACTGGTGGTGCACCCCTGCGCCGGGGTCCTGCCCGCTGTCTTCCCCACCCTCGGCGGCGGAGACAGCAGACGACCGTCTGTCACCGCTGCGCGGCGCAGAATGAGCTGCTGCCGTGGACTTGCTAGGCGACGGCGGTGCGCTCTGCTGGCGAGAAGGCGTACTCTCGGCAGAGGCCAAGCGGTGCTGGCGCTTTTTTTTTTTTTTTTTTTTTTTTTATTATTGGGGGAGCACCCAAAACCCGCTCCTCCAAGCATGGCGGCCTTCCTGTTATCTACTGCTCGCCTCTGCACATGCATTAAGTTAGTATTTCTATAGGTGATCACAGGAACGGGATTGTGATGTATTCCATGCGTCCAGGCGTCCGCCCGTTTACATGGGTCCATCGGGAATGATAGACAGAAACTTTTGAAAGAAGAGACAGGGCAGAGGGAAAAAAGTGCCAGGGTTTTACCCCTGGGAAAAAAACCTCTGCGACAGTTCCTCATTGGCTGCTAACTCAGAAGTCTCTGCCGCGTCTCCGTCTCCGTCTCTTTGATCCAGGCCGCATACGCGACGACTCACATTTTTCTCTTTTTAGAGCCTTGTTACGTGACGGGTAAGAAGAATCACATACAAGTATATTAAATGCAGCCTGGACCGATTCGTCGTGAACACTAAGAGTTAAATATCGATAAGCCACAACGTTGTGACCGTGTTCAAGAAACCACAACGCGTTTTGGTTGTTTCTTTCGCTCACTGAGCGTTTTCGGTCTTGAGCCTAGCATCTGTGGTATATCACGTAGGGTTGTCAATCTCCGGTTTTCGACCGGATTGTCCGTGTCCGTTTCACTACATGCATCCGGTCTCAAAATGTCTGGTTTATTAAGAAATTATAAAAATTACGGATTAATACTGAAATTTTTTTCCCCTATAAGCAGCCCATGGACTGGTTTCTCAGATGTGTGGGTAGTAAATAAGATGGCCGCATCTCGCTCCTATTCCTCCACAGGCTGGACGTAATTCAACTGTTTCGCTATGTTTTCAAAAGTTAATCGCATATTTGACTATCGTGAAGCGATTGGATTAAGGTCGGGTCAGATCAGCTCACGAGCCATCACTACGCCAGCAGCATTCACACTAGCAGTCAGGTGAGGTCAAGTCAAATCATATTTTTGCTCTTTTAATTATTTAAACCTTACAGTTTAGCAAAACAGTTGCTCCTAGTTTCTGTTATAGCTCTACTTGTTATAAAATAATGTGGAATTTTATCATTTTTATTTGATTACATTGATGTCTAATTTTGCGAGATGTTTATATGTTTTTATCAGTGAAATCATACTATGAGATGTTGGTCGCTCTAGTTGATCTGATTTGATCTGACTGTCCCACAGCTCCGGTCTTGACCGTTGTTGATTGGTGATATTGCGATCTTCAGGTTGTAGCGGGTGACGCCTGGGGTAGTTTTTTAAATAGTTATTAATTATGAATTTAATAACATTAATTCCACATTCTATCATTTTTAATTATGAAATTAAACAAGATAGATTGCAATGTCATATTTTTACATAAATTGTGAATAGTGAAATAGTTATAACCAAGGAAGATGGGTGCAAAGCGATAATTGATTTTTAATACTGAAACTGTCGTAAGTTATATTTATTGGTTACTCGTAATGTTTACAGACTGAGGCGCATTTACATTAACTGTAAATACAGTAATTACCAAAGATTCAACAAAGCAACTTACATTGAGCCAGCACAATAAAAAATAAAATATGAAAGAACACGACACATTGACAGCAAATAATGCGTTGAAAATACTACATACGATTTCAACTTTTCACAAAGTGATTGAACGTCATCTTTATATATAAAGATGAATGTATGTTTGTTTGTTTGTTGGTTTGTTTGTTCTTCATACAAATCCACAGTTTTCATCCGATCTCGATGAAACTTTGCACACTTATCCTTTGAAACAAGGAGAAAAATACTGTCCACACTTGGTTGAAAAATTATCTGTATAAATAACACATGTTGTCTCATAACTTCGAAATACGGCGATAGACAGACACGTTGGATGTGGACGTCTCCAGACCGTGTTTCCGTGTAGTGAACTGGCAGCTCAGTGGCTAAAGATCTTGCTTACGAACGTCGTGGTCTCCGGTTCAAATCTCCGTGGAGGCTAAGATTTTTAAAAATTGTTTTTCATCGTAAGAGTCAGGCCTGGGCCGTAGGTTATTTGGATTGAATGTTAAACTGTAGATATTATAAAGTTAAGGGTGCAATGCGAGGCAAATCGTAGGTAGTCTTGCAATTTTGTAGGTGTACACTTTTTTACGTTATAATGATCCCTCAGGTGTTGTTCGCAGTCAGTGTGTGAGTGTGAACCACAGTAATACTAATATAAATACGGAAGTAAGTCTCTGTCTTTTTGTTACGTTTTGACGACTATATGGCTATATCGTTGTGATGGAATTTTATAAGGAAAGCTGTATGAAGGGCACGGGATATTTTTTCCAGTATGATTAACAGTTGTAGTCACGAAATTTTGAAATCTTATCGAATAGTGACAGAAATATGTTGGAAATTGATTCTCTTCAAGAGGCAGGTTCGACTGTAGAATGATATAGTGGTAGCGTTCCTGTCATATTATGCCGACTCGATATTGTTTGGGATCAATCCTTCGTTACCAACAACTTTTTATATTTAATTCTGGCAAAAAAATTCTTAATCCACGCGTACGAAGTCGCGGGTACGAGGCTAGTATAAGATATAGCCCCTCTTTCAACACCATTAATGCTCTCGGATTTAAAACGTTAGCTCAGTTGATGTTCGGAGGGAAGGCTCCTAATCGTTTAAGTCTCGTTGCCAAGGCCGTTAAAGGGTGTAAGCTCAATGAACAGAAAGTGCACACAATGTCTTTGATCTTAGGAATGCGTTACCATTTTACGGTGAGATTACTTGCACCGGCGAAGTCTGTTATGATGCAGTAGGAGTTTGCATCAGTTCAAGCTATATGTAGCTTGAAAATGCTTGCATGGGGACAGAGGTGGATCCAGGATTTTTGTTTTGGAGGGGCTTGAGCGGACTTTGGTTTGGAGGGGCTTGGATTGAGTGGATTTTGGTTTTGGGGAGGATTGAGTCGGGCAAAAAGTATCCAAAATTACAATGTCGGTGGTGGGCCTAGATACTTTTTTGGGGGGGGGGGGCCCTTGAGCCCCTTAGCCCCTCCCCTGTATCCGCCCCTGACAATACCATCCTATCCACTTACGTTGGATTGCTTGGAAGCTCGCAACGTAAGATCCGTGTCCCAGTCGCTTTTGCAACTAGTCCATCTTACTTCCTCAATTTTCACAAAGACACGTCCCTTCGGCAGCTCTCGGTGACGTGGGAAGACAAAATTCATAGAATTTTCATTCATAAGACATTCTTAGTGTTGTTCATTGGTTCGCCTAGACATTCACTTCATCACCACACAATCTTTAATGGATGGAGCTGTATGTGGCTCTCGGGAACAATCGATACATTTCGCGAATCTCCGGCGTTCCCGGTTTTGAAGCTCCTCGGCCGTTTGAAGTTAAAGTCGGAGGCTAGGCTGGCTTTCTGGTTATCAACCTCTGATTTATGGCCCTGCTGGGTATAGAGCAAGGCTGCTCAACCCCAGGCCCGCGGGCCATAATGTGGCCCGCGGACGAATTTTAAATGGCCCGCATGAGCAAGTTTGAAAATTCCCACCTAGTTAAAAATCTGTTCCGAAAACCAAACGATGCGCGCTGTCACGCGAGTGGCTCTCCTGCTCGCAAGGTCAAATACCGACACACAGTGGTCTGAAATCCCGAAAAGCTGGCCAAAAGTATATAAAAAAGTTACTATTTAGGAACTTTGACTTTACTAGTTCCATAGAGCGGTATTTCTTTGATGTAAATCACGTGTCGGTTTCGCTTTGTGACTCATGCAGAAGGGCATAGACGCGTTTGAAAGTGCGCAAGAATCATGCAATAAATATATAAAAAGGTTTCGGGAAGATTTCTCGCGAAAATGCAGCCGCCAAAAAACGATGGAAGATGTATTTTTGTGACTTTTGGTTTCCTCAGACCCCTTTATTAGGAGCCTCAGGAAATTGCCACAAAAAAAGTCGAGATCGCTGTCAATAGAGGCATTAAAGCTATTCAATCCGCCAGATATCGCAACACATTGCTCTGATGTAACTGATTCTGTGACGGATGAATCAACGACAAGTTGTTGTGATTCCGATAGCGAATAAAATGCACCTTGTTTCTTATTCAGCAATCGAATTTTTGTACAAATAAAAAATGTTTTATAAGTAAAATTGCATAAAACCATTTTTCTTTTTTCTTCAACAATACAATTTTAGAGATTTTTAATAAAATATTATCAATAAGCAATTTTGTTTTTATTTTAAAAATTGAAATATAGATTTACGTCCTCATAAGTCCCGTTTCATTATATTTTTTTTGAAAAAGATACTATTTTTCTGTTTGTAAAAATGCAGACCTACACCACAATGGCTTTGCCATTTTTATATTATAAGAGCTAATTTTAATCAGTATTAACAAAAGTCGTGATATATTCAATCTCGTACGACATATTGTTTTAATTTTTTTCATTATCACCGATTTCATATACTTATAGGATATTTTATGCATTCAACATAATTTTTTATACTAGCATCCTCCATTTTGAAGCCACCATTTTGTTTTTTTCAACAAATAATGTCCAGATTTTTATAACAGATATTAAATCACCCATATTTATACTACTTTTTAGATAATCTGCCATTTTAAATATTTTCTGCCATTTTGGAACCGACATTTTGTTTATTTTTTATTTATTTTTTTATAATTGACATAGATATTCGTTATCAGCGACCTAGACAGATCATGTTTACAAATTTTCATGAAGATTGAACAAGTATTTCTATTTTGGCCAGCTTTTCGGGATTTCAGACCACTGTGCGGCAGTGTCACGGTCCGTTTGTGCTTCGAGAACCAGATTTTAATTAATTAACATTGCCGTTTTCCCCATACTCAAATATTTGAAAGAGAAGCTCAAGATTGTCATCCTCAATTGTTCTAAATAAGAATTTAAAATTAGGTGCTTATTACTGTCGTTTCAGAGAAGATTCCAGAATTTTGAAAGTAAAAAATATATATATATTTTTTTGTGAATCCTTTCATAATATGTTTGACTGAAATAATCAGTTATCCTGCCAACATTCCGTTGGAACTCACTGAATTGCAAAATAAAAAAAAAAAAAAAAAATTACAGAAAGATTTCTTCAAAGTTTCAAAAATATTTAGAAGATTTTACAGATTTCTGGAAACTGGTACCGAAAGAAGACTTTCCTGCAATAACTGACCAGGCCTTCTTATTTCATTTCTTAAGAAGTTTTGGATCAACATATGTGTGCATCTCTAACTGACCATCATATTTCTGACTTGTTGTTACGATCAACATCTGATGCCTAAAATAGGAAAATTATTAAAACAGAAACCATGTCAGAAATCACATTGATTGTACCAATTTTTGTTACATAGAATTTGGTTTCTTAATTTGGCAGAAGATGATTTATTGTATTATTTAAATAAATGACAGTTAAATTTCAGAATATTGGATTTTTTTGTTGTTGCACAAGACTTAAACTCATTGTATATTAAAAGAAACAGAAATTGGAAATATGGCCGCCCCACATTTTTGGATCGTCCATTTGGCCTGACTGTTAAAAAGGTTGAGCAGCCTTGGTATAGAGTGTGGTTAGTGGTAGCTTCGCACAGCCCTGTTGTACGGACCAGCTCGCAGGCATCCCCTCCACCCCACGTTGCTTAGTGTCGTTTCAGCTACCGGGCGTTTGATGTTTACCGACTGGGCGACGGATAGAGGCGCGCCATCCCTGCTAGTGGAGGCGGTTCCTTCCCACGGCCCGCACGGCAAATGCACAGGCCGTGGGAAGACTAGGGGTGCCCTCACCACACTTCCATCCTTTTGTTATTCGAGAAACGCCTGCCTTGTGTGCAGGATGGGCAGGTAGTGGGTATCGCTAGGTTGACTGAACTGCTCCACTCGTTCGGTGGGCCTCTCGTCTCGAGATTTTTCACCCGCGAACATTTTGTACAAATTCGCAATTGCGAAAATTTTAATGTATTTCACTTGTACATATGACCGCTTTCAGTCATCCTAATAAGAGGTCTACCTGCCTTGCCCTTACCTGACCCGACCGTGCTGTGAAAATGCTCCCATTGGATTACGTGTATCGCGATTTTGATCTTTGCCTTTACCTGACTTAATCTCTAGTGTGAACCGGACCTGAACTGGTATGATTGTAAATGTGAACGAGCAACAGTCAGGGCAGATCAGATCGACATGGACGACGAACCTTTCATAGCTTGCTTGGAGTTTCGATGTTGTATGATTTTACTAACAAAAATATTGCTGATTACAGATTCTCCATACACACTTCTGATTCACACGAACAGTTGACATAACAGTCAACCAAAAATCCGTTGCTTTTATAAATTCAATTTAGTGTCAGAAAATTATCCAAATATAGCGATGTGACCTCAGAAAATTTTGCTCGATGGTTTTAAGAAACTTTTAGATACACTTTTCCGAATTTTACCAGAAATATAAACTAGATTAACGCGGATGTGCTTTAAAACTTCACAACGGTGATATGCTGACAGTCCCCAGAGTTTTTATAAGCCACTGAACTCTTCACGTCATAGGTTTTTGGAAACTAGATAAATTTAAAAAACAATAAACTTACTTGAAAACTGATCTAATAACATTACGAACCACACATAATATGCAAGACAATTCCCTTTAATTTCCCATATTAAGCAATCCCTTATCTAATGGTTAAGTGCTTAATAATTTATGTTCAAATCTTTCTCAAGGGACTATGTTACCCAATCACCCAATCGGCACGTTTCATGATCAGTTTGCCTTTCGTGCTTATTTTACAAAAAATTACAAAATAAATATTAATAACCTTTAAAATTACAAAAAAAAAACCTAAAACTGACCGAAATGACTCCAAAGAGTCTCAAACTGGTCGCGCGCTTTGGGGGCAGTTTGCCAACATACTCAATTTTCCCAAAAGTGTACACGTGTACTTTCACCTTCTGTAAATTTCAACTTTAAATTATTTAAGCATTTCTGGTAAATTATACATTATTTCTCTTTGTAATTTATTCCAATCCCTGGCCCCGTTACATACGAAACAGAATTCTCCCACACCCTTATGCCTGAATCAGTGCGTATTTACAAATTATTGCCTCTTCACAACATGCTTCCCCCTTCATGATATTTCTCAGCTAAGTATGAAATACTTATTATCATTAAATTAAAGACATTGCTGATATACTTACAAATTAGGTTTTAAACACAAATTTTCAAGGGTTATCTTCAGTTGACCCATGTATTTCAACAAACTGCTAGTTATTGTGATATTTCACCTCTTCTATTTTATTCCCTCAGCTGAATAACAGACAATTGCTGTTGTAGAGCAGTAGCTCTTTCAGTGAACATTTGTTTACATTTTCATTTATTTAAATACTAATGTAAGCTCGTTACTGTTTTTTTGCGTATCGTCACAGGTATAGAATAATTCCAGTTTTTAGGATGAAAGATTATGACAGTTTGACATGATTTGATCAAATATAAACTTGACCTTTGTTTCAGAGTGAATAAAATCTCTTCAGCGTGAAGAACTCAGAAGCATTAGTAGAGGTAGGTATTAAAAACGAACAGGGACAGTAGCAAAAACGTATAATTGATTAAATACAAACTTGACTTGTATTTGATCCTTAAAGTTCACTCTGCAAAATATAAAAAATTCTTGTTTGCTTCGAAAGTGTCACGTTGTTTTTTATTGAGACTGGACAAACACTCATAATGTAATCGTTGGTCATAGTATCTGTAACGGCCAGAGAACTTAAATATACATTCCAAAATTATTAAACAGTTGAGCAACTCCGAAGAAATGAATTGCCAGAATAGTTGATTTGGTAACATATTTGGTCTGATGTCCACTTAAAATAACCTAATAACTCACGTACAGCGAACATGAACAAAGACCATTAACGAAAATGGTCAGTAAAATACCTAGAAAGCAAATAAACGGTAATTCATAAACTTTGGTCAAGCAAAAATATAAGTGAAAGTTTTAATTAAACTGAAATTTATCCTAAGCCGGAATGACAATTGGCATTCGTGCTTACAGCAGAGACCATAAGTAATTTAAGGTTTTTTTAAAAAAAAAAAATTAAATTGCTTCCATTAACAACATGTTACTGAAAGCAGATCCTCGTTTTTTCAGCCCCAAAATTTTTTTAACCATGAAACGCTACGAAAAGCAAACTTAATGAATGTATTATGGCTATTAATTTGGTAGTAGTTGCTTAGCTATTAAATTGTAGACATAACCACGAATTTCTGCTAATGGTATCTCTGGTCGCTGTTTTGCGAACGAAGGCTGACACGTGACACCGTTCTCCAGCCAATAGCTATCGAGGTGAGTGAAGAGTGAGCTTACGGAATGATATAGTAGATTATTGATTCATCTTATATTCCATCGTTGAAAAATCTCGCGATTTTTTTAGTAGGAAGTTATAGAATTTACAGAAGAAAACAAAAGTGTTCAATTAACTATCTTCAGTACTTAGCAAAGTGCAAAAAACATCACACCGTCGTAGACGAGCTTATTCCTCTGTCTGCTCTTGACATGGCTAACATTACACGGTGCGAGGATAGGCAAGAAAACAAATTTAGAAGAAGAATCCTTCATATGACTGAAGATCTCAATGATCAATTAATAGAGAAAAAAAATACGAAGTACGATATTTGGACTGCAACTTGATAAGGCCAGTGACAACGATAAAGACGCTCACCTTCTTTCTTATGTACGCTTTCTGGATGATAACATTATTCTTTAGAGAGCGTGATGGGTGAACGGTAACGCTCTGATCTCCCATTCGGGAGGAGGTGGGTTCGAATCCCCATCCGGCTATGCAGATTTGGATTTTCCATGGTTTCCCCAAACCATTCCAGGCGAATGGCGCGGTGGTTCCTTTAAAAATCTATGGCCGAATTCCTTCCAGTTCCTTGGCCCAGTATTTTCCGCCTCCCTAATGACGTCGATCTCGACGAGACGTAAAGCCTAAGGAAAAGAAAATATTATTCTTGAAAACCTGTTCTGAAAAAGTATTATTGAAAGCGTAAAGACTCCAGATTTCTTTGTGATGCTTGACAAATTTGTAACAGAAGATGATTCAAATTGGGAAAATGCATCGGTGTATGTACTGAAGATGCTTGATCAATGTTTGGCCGCTATGGTGAATTACATGCTCTTATTCGCAGCAAAACACCGCATGCTATGTCGACTCATTGAATCGTCTATAGCAGCGGTTCCCAACCTATGGGTCGCGGCGTGAGTTTTGGTGGGTCGCGGAACAATAGAGGTTTTTATCACAAAAATATATCTTTTATTTGATCTATTAAAAAAAATATATAACACGATATTTTAGAAGTGCAATAATCATGGAAGCTATTAGCTTAAATTAAAACACTGTGAGAGGGAAAAAAGTTTTAATAAACAGTCAGCCGATATTATGCATTAACCTCGTTGTGAGATATATCAGAGGCAGCAATCGCGCAATCGTTATGGCAACCCTAGAACACCCTACTCTACTGCTCCACCAAATAGCGTCTTGGCAGACCATTTGCATTTTAATATGCTGATCGAGTTACTTCCTTCTAATCGTGGAATTTCAGCAGTCAACTTGATGAGGTGATGGTCTGTACAGCCGCCTCCCGGTCTATAATATGTTTGTTGTTTTATGTATTATCAATTCTTGTTTTGTTGATAGTATATCCTTTGTACGAAAATTTGCCTTTTCGTAAGATAGGACAGTCGATAGCGTACCGAGGTCATACAAGAGTTCCCATTCTGATATTAGACAGACTCTCATATCAGGTGAGTGGCGAAAATTTTTTTTTACTTAAAAGTGGGTCCGATGCCAATAAAGGTTGGGAACCGCTGGTCTATAGGGAAGCACTTGCATCAAACTCGATGAGTTCTCAATTCAAGTTGGCATTAGAACGTGTCACAGACGTATTAAACTACACAAAAATCAGGTCACTGAAATGTAGATTGTTAGAAAAATTATGTGTTGACAAGGGAGCTGAACACACGGCCCTAATATACTATTTCAGATCACAGTGACTTTCATGTGGAAACGTCTTCTCAGGTGTATTTCAGTTGTGTCAAGAAATTCAAATTTTTCGCAAGAGGAAGATCAGGTACAGTCTTTGACATTATTTGTGGCCGCCGGTGAAAAATTCTATCACTCTTATTTTGCACAATCTGGCATCAATGTCATCCCAGGCAACAGGAACGCAATACTGGCTCCGCCTCCTCGAAATTTCATTGGTGGATATTTTATTCAGAGCCATCTATACTGCAGATTTTTCATTTCCTTAAGTCAATGCAGGAAACAATTGGCCAACAGGTAGGAATTAAACTCCTCCCACTGACGATTCTTATTGGCTGAACAGTTCATCATCCTACCATTACATTTCTATAATACTTTACCAAAATTCAGATCTTGAAACGTTTGCCAAAAGTTCTAATTAACGGGATTGCATTAAAGCGAGGCAGGAAACAGGCTCAATGCTGTATATTACTACGGTTGATTAGCATAAAACTATAACGATAAGATTGTTATACTCATTTTGATAATTCCTTCGGATAATATTTCACTCATATATCTGGTCAGTCCACAAACCAAGGGATAATCATGTTCCATGAGGTAGAATTTTTAGTACTACGAAACTACAGAAACAAGAAATTATTTCGGAAGTGTCTCTCTCCAAGATGGATTGAATGAAACAGTCTTCCTACGCTGCGTTGTATACGCCTATTCGAGGAAAGTAGCACCGAGCTTGCAGTGGTCCTATGGTTAGCGTTCTTGGTTGCTGAGCGAGCGGTTCCGAGTTCAAATCCAAGTAGTTCTTATTTTTTTTTTTTTTAATTTAGAAATCTATCTTTACCTGTATTTTATTTTTAAGCGTACCGAAACTGCACATTGCTTATTAGTATAAGGCAGGGGTGGCCAAGCTCCTTGATAGTCCGAGCCATTTTTCAAAATTTGAAATATTTCGCGAGCCGCAATTAAATACGTGTTTAAAAGGTATGCAAAAAAGACATTATATTTTTTTTTACAAAAATTATATTTATTGATAACATATGAATAAAATTGAATAAAGGTATTCAATTTAAATATTAAAAATTAAACACATTTATTTTACTTCTCTTGATAATTCTTTAAAATTTGGTGAATAATTGGTGACAGCACTTCTCAGTAATTCTTTGAGATGCTGGTTAGTTAATACTGATCGGTGTTTGGATTTCACGAATTTTAAAGTGGAATAAAATAATTCACATAAGTACGTTGTTCCGAATATTGAAATAATTCCACAAGCAGTCTTTTTTAATTCAGGATATTTCGATTGTGGTACAAATTTCCAAAATACAGTGATCGGCGTCGACTTATATTTTAATTGTAGAGCTTGATCTTCTTGCATCTCTATTAATTCTAATTCTCCAGATACTTTTTGTGTCATAATTACATTGGAAATTGAAAACTCACTTTGAATTATGTAAATTTCAAATGGATTTAGAAAAAAATCAATAGACGATTTAAAATATTTCAAGTCTTGAAATCTATTTTGGAATTCCGTCAATATTCCTTCTAGGTTTTTTATATACTCGTTTCTTGTTTAATATTGGAACAATTTTTTTTTGATTCGAGGGAAATGACAAAATGTTTTATTTTTAATGTCCTTTTGAAAAAGTTTTAATTTAGTTTGAAAACAATACAAATGAAATTATGTCATTTGGAAGTTCTTCGTCCTTTAATTGTTCAAGGAAATTTTGAATTGTCGATGATTTTTTGCATTGGTGCGAATGTAATTTACAATGTGTAACACTGTTTTCATAACATCAGGATACTGTAAATATTTTGCAACGAGATGTTCTCGGTGAATTATGCAGTGAATCGGTATGAATTGTGGAATTTGAGAATCACCTCTTAAAAGCCCAATAAGACCCGATTTTTTTACCCAGCATTGCCGGAGCTCAATCAGTTTCAATACTTACAAGTTTATTAAGAGGCACATCAAAAGTTTTCACTATGGAATCTAATGCATTTTTAATATCGACACCGCGGGTTGACTCTTGAAGTGCAACTAAATCTAATAATTCTTCTTTAACAACGAAGTCAGGTGAAACAAAACGTATGAAAACTGCCAATTGTGGAAGATCTGTGATATCTGTCGATTCGTCAAGGGCTAAGCTGAATGCAATACAGTTCTTCAAATCATTTTTTAAATTATATTCAAGAGATATATTAATTGCAGTTATGCGTCGTTCGGTTGTGTGTCTCGAGATGGGAATTTGCGAAACAACTTTGTGCAATACTGCATTAGTTGGATCTAAAACTTTAAGTACATCTTCCAAGTTTTTTTTTTAATAAACTCTCCCTCTCTATACGGCGTTTTGCACGAGCAATATTCCAGGCAATAACAAAACTGGCTTCAGCCACATTATTAGCTTCATTGTTAAAGGTCATCACAATTGACTGTTGTTTATTTAAATTTGATTTTAAAGAAGCAAGTTTATCTGATCTTAATTTGGAATTTGGTGGATACTGATTAGAAAACTGAGGATGATTGGTTTCATAATGTCGACTTAAATTGCTAGCTTTATAAGTTTTGACCGTAGAATTACAAATAACACATAATGCTTTTCCGTTATCGTCAATAAAAAAGAAATTCTCCTCCCACTCATTATTAAACTTCTATTTTCTTGCTCGTATTTTCTTCTTTTATTTTCGTTCTCTGTCGTCATATTTTAAAAGAACTGGAAATTAATAAAGAAATTTAGAAAATACAAGTTTATTAAAACAATAACAACACGTGGTACATACTACGAAACAAATAATAGTTAACTTACCAAAAATTCCAGATTACAAATTATACCCGTAGCAAGAGTGATACAAATTGCTTCCTCCAGAGCACAATGTCAACTATCCGTTGCAATGAAAGTTTACGAATTCAAAATCGGTCTGGAGTAGTCGATTGTGGGAGATTAGGCACTGTTTATGTTCGTTCGCGCAGTTAATTGTTTCCTCAGAGCACAATGTCAACTGTCCGTTTGAATGAAAGTTTACAAATTCAAAATCGGTCTTGAGTAGGTCGATTACACCACTGTTTATGTTCGTTCTCGCAGTTTTCGATGAGTCATATCATTTTTAACTTGGACGGAAATGAAATTTGTTACAACGTTGCACTTGGTCTTTCATATTTGTTCTGAGTAATTTAAAAGACATTTTGAAACACATACGGAACGATAATTTTTTTTAAATATAATACACAAAAATGAAAAGGGAACTCGGGTACATTTATCGAGAGCCACAAATAATCCTTCAAAGAGCCGCATGCGGCTCGCGAGCCACAGGTTGGCCACCACTGGTATAAGGTATCCATGATTCTTTCCTAACTGCGTCAGGAAATAAGATAAAACATCTGCGAAACTACCCAATGTTTCGTAACTAATAGCCGACGTAAGCATGAAAGATTTGCGGCAGCAGAACTGACGAAAATCTACACGGGTTTCAAGCCGCGCCGAAATCATATCATCTGTCCCTTTTCAAACGACACACATGTTTCCAATATATTTATTTCACAGTAGAACGATCATCGCGTTTCAGAAAGAAATAATTTACAAGAGGAATTATTGCTCTCTTTGTAGGTGGAACGATAATGATTATGCACTATATAAATAAATGAGAGTTAATCGCGCAGAACTAAATATTAGCACCGCAAACAAATTAAACGACCATTGTCACTAAAAAATTTACAACCAGATTATTATCGTAGGACAAAATAAATTCTTTTATAACTGGTGTAAGTAATTAAAGTTAATTGAGAATCGGGCTTAAAGACAGGGAGTTCTTAAATGACCGTTTTTCCCGTTTTCTACAATGCTGTTAGTTGTTGACACTATTACTTCATGATCTTTACAGCATTGGGATTTATTAAATACTGGGTCTAAATGCTCATTACTTAACAAGGCGTGAAATTACCTGCGTTATTCTTTGTTTGGAATAACATAAATAAATACAAGCATTTGGCGAATGAGGATGTCGCCGTTCGCGTGATTGTTCTTTAGTCTCCGGTATAAAGTGGAACGCTCAAGTTTTATCACCCGTCATAATCGACTCCATAATCGCCTAGGTCTCAAGGATTCAAACAAACACAGTCTACCGGTCAAGTAAGGTTGATGATGTCTAAAGACCGGAAGATCGAGCGTGGCGTGTGAGCGGTAATATTCTGGCTCCAGGCAAATGCTGGGACCATTCTTATAGAAGGCCATGGCCGTTCCTTACTTTAATAACTTCAACATCGAAGAAACGTAAAGCAATAAACAAAAAAAATAAGGATAGGGAGAAGGTATTGTTAATCGATTTCAAGCCAGCTGCGACCCCTCAATAAATTTAAAAATTCTTATGATTTTACGCCTCGTCGACATAGAGGTGATTATTGGCTGGATAGGAGTAGTGGCAAGGATTTCGGCCATGCCCTTGTAAAGAACCTATTCCGGTATTCATATGGAGTGATTTGGGGAAACCTTGGAAACCACAAATATGCATGGCCGAACTTGGATTCGAACCATTGTCATTTACAGCAACGACCAACGTGTGTTCCGAAATGGTAATGATGTAGAAAAATAGATATTTGTTCAACCTCTAAAACTGTAAATAAATTAATTTGATTCTTTATCTATGAATGCTTGGGAGACGTTACTTTTTGTATTGCCCTCATGCAGTTAACATGGATTCCCACCGTATTTTCAATTGCCAGCTGTAAGTTGGATAATTCTGAAACCAACAAAAACTTTTGCCAAATGTGCTGCTCGTGTTAAATTATTACGTGCATTATTTACGTGTTATAAAGGTATTCTTCCTTGCCGAAGGAAGTAGGAAACTTAAGACTTTTTCCTGGTAAGCGTTGCCATATTTACTTTCTGCGATGTTGCCACGATGTTCTGCCTAGTAGTCGCAGCGCTGTAGCAATTTCCCTATACCAGAAATAGTGTCTCATAGCTGGACACACACATAGGCGAAATGAAAAATTATTTATGTTCCAGTCTCATCTAGAATATTTTCATTTAACTGATTACTTCTCTTGCAACAGTTCGATTCTGTATACAGATTACTATTCAATCACGGATTGTTGTATCTATATGTATATTTTTTCTTTGGTCATATAATTTATGAGGCACTAGATTCTGTGAGTCCAGGTGTCCTAGTGGTAACGCGCTGGGCTGTCAAAGTGCTGGTTCTCGGTTCAAGCCCAGGTGCTGTTATTTTTTTTTTTTATTCTTTATCTCCTTTTCACTTGTTGCAAAATACATATCATATAAGTAAGTTTATATATATTTCGTGGTCAATTGGAACAGTGGAAATGAATCATAAAATTAATGTTTGGCTGAAATGAGAAAGTGTCAACGCATGATGCGTGAGTAGGAACTGAAAGCCAGTTTTCCAATAAATTTAATTTAACCATTACGATTTGTGCCACTCAACTTAACCAATTTTTTTCTAGTGCAAAGGCGGGAGATTGATAATTGGGGCAATGATGGCTGTTTAAAAATAAACAAGGACCTAAATCAAACTAATGTGCGA